>JAEPRC010000317.1:0-47409 GCA_016758945.1 Mucor plumbeus
TTTTCAATTATATTTAATCTTCAGAAATCTTTTGTAATAAAACTTTAGCTGATTATAATTGTATTTCTACCGCTTTTATTTTTATATTTTTTTATTTTAGTAAACAACTTCGTTATTTACTGCAATCAGTACAGTTTAAAATTTTTCATTTGACTAAACAAAATTTGAATAAATGTTTCACATTAAATTTTGCGTAATTTGCAATTAAATTTTTTTGGGGGTTTTTGAAAATATACACTATTTTTATAGACATACTTTAAATTTTAAATCAATTTTAAATGCACAGCAAAGTTATCTCTTGGCCTAGCTATTAATGAGCTTTCTAACTATATTATTCGTAGAGAAAATAAGGTTTTTGTTAACTTTTTTTTCCACATCCACAATTTTGATTAAGGGTATACAAGGGCAAAACCAAGAACATTCTGTTTTACGCATTTTAAGAATATGTTTACTACAAATTAGTATTTTAAAAAGAACTAAATTGCATCCATTAGAGCTCAATATGACTTATTATATGAATAAAAAATAACTAATACTTAATTTAGCGGATTTTTTAAAATTTACTATAAAAAATGTTAAAAAAAGGAAAAAAAAAAGTGCAATTTTTTTTCATACTTAAACATGTTATAGAGCAGTTTAAAACAAGTAAGTTTTGTTATTAAAGAGTGTTAGTACAGCTTAATTTTCTGTAGAGATATAAAGACTCAAATTTTTAAATTTTTGTACTGAAATGATAAATTCTATTTGATAACTGAAATGCCTATTTTGAAGGATGCAATTTTGTAATAACCTCAAACATCTCCATTTGCTGTTTATCTTAATAAATTGAGTATAGATATGTTTCAGCATACAGGGTATTTGAATGATAAAATTATAAAATTTGATAAATATAGATTAATATCGTACTATATGCTTATAAGAGTACAAAAAATAGTAATTAATTATAACAAACTTACCTTAAATTACATAAAGTACATAATTCGGTAAAATTTAATCAACAAAACGTCAGCTAAAAAGTTAAAGCACCTAGCACCTGTGACAAATTGAGGCCACCAAACAAAGCTTGACATTTGATTTATAGTTTTACACTTTTAATTAGGTTATTTAAAACATTTATTGAATTTTACGAATAGTTTAATATATTATTCTGCTTCAATCTTTAAAAAGAGAATTTACTAAATCTTAAACATACTTATTGGCAAAGTAGTTGCTCTTATTACTCGGGATAGGCTAAGCTTTCCAACATCTCCATGTAGAAATCACTGCTTTCTCTGAATGTATGTCTATTTCTAATTGGCCTTGATAAATCTTCATCAATATCTTCAAATAAGTAATTTTCAATACAAAATATATCAACTGAGGAAGGAGGTCCTACAGTACGAATGCGAACACACTAATATATGTATATATATATATATATATATATATATATATTGTTAGTTATTAAATCAATTGAAAGGTATTTATACTGATTACTCTATATGTATCCTGCTCTTCTTGCTCCAACTTTCTTCTTCTACTATTAACTGTTGTCATTTCATTTACTGTATGCAAATCAGCCTTCTCGATAGTGGGTGAAGGACAAGGCGAACCTTCAAATTGATTGGATTGTGATTGAGGATCAAACTCTTCAAGAATAAGATTCCATACATAATTTGCAGGTATATTGTGGCGGATCTGGCAAAGAGGAGCAGCCTCTTCAGTGGTATGAGTAATATCCTTAACAGGAGACAAATAATATAAGATAGAATTTTTGTTTTTATCCTGCGAATTCTTCTTCTTGACATTATTTCTACTACCAGTTTTCATAGTAGTTTGAGGTTTTGGTAATACTTCATAGATGGGCTGTGGTATTTGTGCCGCAAATTGCTGTTTAGTTTCGTCTTCTACACATTTAAGAGTTTTCTCTTTATTGATGGAAGTGTTCCTTGACTTCCTTGCCCTAAAGAAGGAATTTAAGGTCGACATGGCTTTTTTACAATTCTCAAATGTGGGTAAGAAAAAAAAAAAGGTTGTGTGTTTTATATTGGCGACAGAAAACGCCAAAAAATATTCGCGATTTTGCTGGGTCGTCAAACCGGAGTCGTTTATAGTCCAATGCAGAAGAAGCATTTCATTAAAAGCCTATTTTATTGAAGTTAGTATAGGTTTGTATGCTCGTCCCATAGCTAAGATATCAGGGAAACTGTATTAGAATATTCCATTGCATTTGGTTGTGTTTTCATAGTAAATAGATGCTGCTTTTTGGCATCCTATTTATCAGACAAAGAGCTCAAGCACTGCATGTTTCGTTTTTATTGGCTATTTTCTTCTACCCAGAACCCTCCTGTTTATCATTGTAAACAACAAAATGGTTACATTTTCCTGCGTTAAATCCCAGCATTTTGCGCTTGACGCTTTCTTTATTCTTTTTATCAATAAACAATATGAATTTGGCAAAAGGTAGATGAAATAAAGTTCTTTATATTTAGAATTTGACTAATTTCAACAGTAAAGAATATCTTGATTTGAATATTATAAAGTATTTAAAAGTAGAAAGTGAACAAGTCGGTGAATGGACTAAACTTGCAGAAAAAGTTGCAAGCGTGTTTAGTCAACTAGACTACTTGAGCTCAAGTTTTTTACAGGTATTGATGCACATTACTGTTTATAAAATAGACCATTTATTCATATATTTTTGCTTAGAATGATGAAATTGTTTATAAACTGTGTCCGATTGATAAAATGCAAGCACAAGAAGGCATCGTCGAGCTTATAAAAGTATGGAACTATATTAAAGTATAATGAATAGTACTAATTAAATAATTAAATAGTGTCCACCCATCATAAAATCTACCATTGTTATACGTTCAAAAAGATTGCTAAATACCATAACTCAAAGTAAAAAAGATGATATCGCAATCAGATATTTAAATATCTTTATTATATTATTTCAGGTAGCTAAAAGCATTTTATATTGTGTATATGATAGATGTACTTATTATGTTACTAGTGCGACTTTTTACTGGATGATCAACTAGAAACAAGTGCTTTTCCAGAGATATGTGAAGCTATTGCAAATTTGGAGCCAGATGTACAAGATCAATTATTTCGTTTTTTAATAGAGCCAGTTGTTTCAAACGATGAGAATACAATGCATATTGAAATTACAAAAAATGATTACACGCAACAATTTAGAAAAATTTTGAATTTATATCAACAGTTTGTGCGCAAAAGGCTTTTATATCGTTCACCGTCTTCCAATTCCAACAGTGGTGGCTTTAGTCCAAATTCAGATCCATCAGTAATTGATGCAACCAAATGTTTAGCAGCATTATGTAA
This sequence comes from Mucor plumbeus, assembly GCA_016758945.1. Taxonomy (NCBI): domain Eukaryota; kingdom Fungi; phylum Mucoromycota; class Mucoromycetes; order Mucorales; family Mucoraceae; genus Mucor; species Mucor plumbeus. Next base: position 3,322 of record JAEPRC010000317.1, read on the forward strand.
GTGTTTCCATGATTTGAATGCACTTGACTCTAATTTTACAAATTAATTGTAGATCGATTGAACGAAATCGAAAATTACATTTCTTATACGGAGTTTTATAATGAAGCAGTAAATGAACAACTAGAAATCAAAGAAGATTTTCCCAATTTTAAAGACAAAAAAGGGTAATTGCTTTGTTTCGAAGAAAAAAAAACACAGTATTCTAACCTTCTGGATAGGTTTTCGTTTTGCGATTACCCATTTATGCTAAATCCAGCTGTAAAAGCAGATGTTCTCAAAGTAGAAAGTGTATTTCAAATGAGACATGAGTTACAGGATGCATTTTTCAGGGCATTATTTCAAGGTAAGCGAAGTAATACAGCATGATTAAATCAGTAATTAAGCATAAAAATAGGTGTAAATAGCCCCTATTTGGTGCTGGAAATCCGTCGAGATCACATCATATCAGATACCTTATTACAGGTAATGGAATTTAAGTAGTACTGTGCGAATATTATAATAAATGCTTCTTTATATAGTTGGAAGAAAAATCAATTCATGATCTTAAAAAGCAATTGCGAGTTCAATTTCTTGGTGAAGAAGGTGTAGATGAAGGAGGTGTTCAGAAAGAATTCTTTCAACTCATCGTTCGAGAGATATTTGATCCAAAATATGGAATGTTTACATTCAATGAAGAATCGAGATTATGCTGGTTTAGCCCAAATCCTGTAGTAGATGATATTAATATTCGAGAATATAAACTTGTAGGTTTACTATTAGGCTTGGCTGTCTATAATAGTGTGATACTTGATCTGCATTTTCCTTTAGCCTTGTATAAAAAATTAATGGATGTAGAAGTTGAGTTATCTGATTTAAAGCGACTAGATCCAGTAAGATTTTACTCGTATTTGCTGAACATAATAGTAACTGTATATTTAGAGCTTAGGCAAAGGGTTAGAGAGATTGCTATCATTTGATGGAGATATTGAATCAGAGTATGATCGTCCATTTCAAGTGGATATTCAGTCATTTGGTCATATTTTTACCTGTGATTTGAAACCATTTGGGTCCAAAACACAGCTGAATAACGAGAATCGAACCGAATTTGTAGGTTTATATGCAGATTTTGTATTGAGCAAATCGGTAGAAAAACAGTTCAATGCATTTAAAGAAGGATTTAATTTGGTGTGTCAAGACAGTGCTATAAAGGTAGAGTGAATTTTTTTTTCGATGTAAATACATTAACACTGTTGAATTAGATTTTTAGACCTGAAGAGGTAGAGCAACTCATTTGCGGAAGTTCAGATTTGGACTTTGATGCTTTAGAGACATCTACTGTTTATGATGGAGGTTGGACAAAAGATTCTGATATAATCAAGTGAGTTTTTGTATAAAAAAAAAATATTAAAATTATATTACTAATTCTATTATTTAGACACTTTTGGGAAATTGTGCACTCATTTTCGTATGAAGAAAAAAAGAAACTGCTATTTTTTGCTACAGGATCAGATAGGGTAATAAACATAGTTATGGTTACAGAAAGCACGCTCATCATGGTTTAATTCAGGCACCAATTGGCGGCTTGAGTAAATTACAATTTGTTATAGCAAAAAACGGTGGAGATTCTGACAGGTAATCTTCATATTATTCACTTTTAAATCATTGGCGCTTATTTTATCCTCGAAAATTGTAGATTGCCCACATCCCACACATGCTATAATGTACTGCTCTTGTGTGAATACAGTAGTAAAGAGAAGTTAAAGGAAAGATTGTTGACGAGTATCAGCAATGCAGAAGGATTTGGCATGATTTAATGCCTTTTTTAATAAACTGGTTGTTAAAAGATTTATTAGTGCTCTTTTGTAAAAACTATGATAGTTTATTTTTGGTCATACATAGTACATTTAATCAGGTTTCGCATTTTTCATTCGCACCAGTTGGTCCCAAATAACCTTAACAGGTACGGCCTTCCTTCACGGGCAATTTACAATTTACTTGATGATCTTCATATATTAATCAAATCAACAACAACTATATCAATCTAGACATAAAAAATAGGATATACTGTTTTAGAATAGGCTTCTTCCGAAAGAACGTATTACTATATCAAAGACAAAAGCTGAGCATCGCCTTCCATATCTATCAGCTTTGCTGAAGAGGGTTTGTCTTTTTCTGTTTATAGTGTAAGCATTATTAAAGAATGAGAATTAATCTGTTGTTGATGTAGAAAGAATTGTAGGTAATGAAGACTAGGGCTTGAAAATTTTAAATGTTGACGCATTGCCTGAATATCAAAAGAAAGGTGTTAGTAATCTCATTATGAAGGCTTTGATGGATTGGGCGGACAAGAAAACCTCTCGTGATTACTGTACTAGGCGTTCTGCTTATAGTAACATTATAGAGTTTTTCAAAGAAAAAATATATAAAGCTTGTAGCACTATGACTAACTCTCAAGGCATATATTACTCTTGTTCTTGAGAGAAATAAATCAAATGCTTGCCTTGTGTTACTTTGATTCGAAAGAATGATGCTTCTCAGCAACTGTTTCATTTCTTTTTTCTTTCTTTTTTTTTCCTACTTTTTCTAGTAAATTTCAATTACAAAATGAGCTCATATGTAGATTCATTTCATGACAGAGCACCATTTAATGTACGCATTGTAAAATTTGGTTGCCTTAATTGCGGTAGAAGGTGGCAAAGTGCCAATGGTAGTCTTCAAGATTATCAAAGATGCAAGGGTTGTTTCGAGAAAACTTTTCCATCTAGTTACAAAATACAAGCTCCTAATAAGAGAGGAAATGAGAATAAAGGTACATTTCGTCCACACAACAGCGAACTTTGTGGTAAATGTGATCGTCTTGGTTATTCATGTATGGAAATTGAAGCTGATGACTGTCAGGATGACATTATTGTTATCGCTGCTGATGAAGAAGATGTTGTATTGACAAAATCAAATGATTTATCCTCTTTTATTGTTGTCAAGGAAAAAAGACCAAAAAAACCAAACCTAAAAAAGATAATCAGATTAGCCCCATGAAAGATAAAGAAAAATCTGGTTTGAATCAGTTGTTTGAAAATGTCAAAAAACCTGTTGTTTTATTTATGAAAAAGGATGAAGAAGAAAAACCAAAGCTACAACAATTGGTTTCAACAGATAAAACTGTCCGAGAAAACATTAGCAAAGTTCAGGACAAAGTTTCTTTATTAAATATTAACGAAAAGCTGCAATATAATGACAACTATTACTACTACAAAAATGATGACCTCTTGAATATGAAAGATTACAGTTACGATTTGGATGAACAAAAGATGTTTGAAGAGAATTTTCTTGATTAGGCAATCATTTGTAGATGATTTATAACACTACAAAAAGGACTATAAAGTTAAATTGACTAATGAAATGCCATAAGATAGTATCATTCGATGTTGCAAAATATTGAATAAAGATCCTAATTTACACTTTATTTGTAAAGATATCCGAATTTTGGCATCTGTCAAATATGATATTAATTCAAATTCTGTCCGCTGCTACTTCAAACTAAATTAAATGCTTTAAAATTTTGCATACACATTGCTAAACATGTTTAGTCTGTTGTAATAATTTGCTTTAGGTCAATTTAAACTGTCCAATTATTATATGCTGAGCAGTATCAAATGTTTGATATCAGTTCATGCAAAAAAAAAAAAAAAAAAAAAAAAAAATCCCATTAAATCTCAATTATTGATGCTTTTATTTGCTCTCGTATATTGTATTAAGTTAGAATATTAAGACATGTATGATATATGCTCTTGTAATGAAACAAGTTCATGTTTTTCTGTGAGAAAATAATTTCAATGTAGATTAACTGATTGAGTTTAATACATGTTAGATTATGTTACAGTTTCAGAATAAATATATATTTAGAGTACTACATCATAGTTCCCTTGTGTTTTTTTTTTCTTCACATAAATTTCAGAAATGAGTCTCGATATTAAACATACTAAAGCTCCATATAGCGTACGCGTAGTTAGATTTGGATGTGAAAACTGTGGAAGTCTAGAAGATTATCAAAAATGCAAGAGTTGCTATACAAAGTGTTACCCTTCTAGTTATAAAATCCAAGCACCGAATAAAAAAGGAAATGAAAATAAAGGAACATTTCAGGCTCATAATATCGAATTATGCGGCCGATGTGCTCGTTTGGGCTATTCATGTATGGAACTAGGCAATTCAATTGATCAAGATAACATTGTTGTTAGTGCAGCTGACGATGAAGAGGTTGTATTGACCAAATCTAATAATTTATCCTCTTTTATTGTCAACAATGAGAAAAAAAACAAGAAAAATAAGGTTAAGAAAGGTAGCGAGACTAATGCTGGAAATGCTAAAGTGCTCAAAGTTCAATTGTATTATCTATGACATCTAATAACAAATGGTATGATCAGAACGATAAACAATTAAATACATCTAACGTACAAGATGATGTAGAAGATAGTATTTCGCATTGAAGATTAATGAAGAAACTTTTTATTACTATTATAATAATAAGAATGACGAAATTTAAAACATGGACGATTATAAATACTTGGATGATGAACAGAAAATGTTTAATGAAAACTTTTCTGATGATACAAATAATAATTAAGTTTATCAATAGTCCACTCATTGCTCTACTGTATTTAACCATAGCTTTCAAATTTATCAATAAATGAATCCCAAATACGTAATGAATCAAAATTAATAAAAGCATTCATTTGTTTTCTTGCAAAAAATGCCTTATTAAATCTTTAATTTATATACTTAAATAAGCATTTATGCTATAATGCAAAATAAATATCTTGGTAGCTATTGAAATAATTTATTTTATAGATAGATAATACTATAATGGAAACAAGTGAGGTTTGAACTGCCAATAAAGTAAAAATAATATTTAAAAAGTTTTATAAAGCCAAAATTTTGAATGAATCTGTCTTTTTTTTTAAACAACTTTGAGAATGGTTTACTACGGCTGTTATTAATGTAAAATATTTTTTATTATGGCATTTATTTGAAATTGTGTTGCATTTCATTATATTCATTAGTAAATTAAACTTATCAGAAGCAATAATTATTTCACTCCCGCACATTTTTGGTTTTTTTTTTTTTTTTTTTTTTTTTTTCTGTCGGACAGGATGATGGAAGTTGGGGATATTTGAACAATGAAAGGCTGCAATATGAGAAACTTTCCTTTTTCATTGAGTATTAGAAATGGTATGTATAATAAAAATCATGATAACTAAACGATTAGATGATTGTATAATGGATGAATCGATTAGATGGATGGATGGATGGATATAAATCTGTTTTTTTTTTGTCGATTTTCAAATTTTACATCTTTCAAATAAAACAAAAATATGCGTCTTTTTTAGTCAAATACTAAAATTATTTATATTATAGCCTTTCGTCAAGCAACAAAAGAACAAGGCCTACTTCAAGCGTTACCAAGTCAAGTATCGTAGAAGAAGAGGTAAATAATTTGAATTGATCATAATGGATATTTGGACATTAGAGTTAAATATTTCTTTTTTCTTGAATAGAGGGTAAGACCGATTACTATGCTCGTAAGAGACTTGTCGTTCAAGCCAAGAACAAGTACAACTCTCCTAAGTATAGATTGGTTGTCCGTTTCACCAACAAGGACATTATCTGTCAAATCATCTACGCCAAGCTCCAAGGTGATTTCGTTCTCTCTGCTGCTTATGCTCATGAACTTCCCCGTTATGGTGTTAAGGGTGGTTTGACTAACTGGGCTTCCGCTTATGCCACCGGTCTCCTCCTTGCTCGCCGTACTCTCGCCAAGCTCGGTCTTGCTGACAAGTACGAAGGTTTCGCTGAGCCCGATGGTACCGTTCAATTGATTGAAGCTGCTGAGGATGCTCCCCGTCCTTTCAAGGCTTTCCTCGATGTCGGTCTCGCTCGTACTTCCACTGGTGCCCGTGTCTTTGGTGCCATGAAGGGTGCTTCCGACGGTGGTATCTTTGTTCCCCACAACGGTAACCGTTTCCCTGGTTTCGATATTGAGACCAAGTCCAACGATGATGAACTCCTCCGTAACTACATTTACGGTGTTCACGTTGCTGAGTACATGGAATACCTCGAAGAAGAAGATGAGGAACGTTACAAGAAGCAATTCTCTACTTTCATCAAGCAAGGTATTACCTCTGATAAGGTTGAGGATATGTACACTGAAGCTCATGAGGCTATCCGTGAGAACCCTGCTGCTCAACTCGCTGAGAAGAAGGGTAAGCCCGCTAAGCCTTACCGTAGACTCGTTGCCCTTAACAAGAAGCAACGTCTCAACAAGATCAAGGATGCTAAGGCTGCTTTCGAAGCTTCCAAATAAATATTTTAATGTTGCTTTTCAATGTAAAAAAATAAAATTTATATATCATTTTTAAACATTTTCATCTAAATCCTAATCCTTAAACTTTAGAAAAAAAAATATTAGTTGTCGATCTGCAGTATTTATTACCATGGCAACAAAATAGTTCCCATATATCTTGAGTTGTTGATCTTATTGTGTGTTCTTTCTATCATATAATTCAGGGCAGATATCTGGTATCTACTAAATAATTCCATGCTTTTGGAAATTAGGGTTTAAAAAGCGACATTTTCATGTTACAAAAATCTCGAAATTGTTGTACGACTTTTTGTATAATGTGAACAATATAACCACCGACCTGTAAGGATTCATTAAAAACGATACAAAACGATTATTTTTAAGGACACTTGTGACCTTAAAAAGGTATATATTGTGTATCCATTTCTTTTTTTTTTTTCCTTCTTTTTCCTTTTCATTTCCTCATTTAATAAAACAAAAAAATATCAACATGCTATCACATTTAGCTCCTCCAGGCCATTTAGATTTGAGTAAAAATTCACTTCAAATTCCTTCAGGACCTCCTTCACCAACACTTTCAACAACGTCTTTTATGTCTTCCGTATCCTGGATGGCAGAAAAAACATCATCTGAGCTTATTCCAATGTTGAAAAATGCATACTGTGCCTTAAAAGATAAAGAAAAGGGTATGTATTAATATAAAAAAGGAAATAGAGGAGCAGCAGAGAGGGGTGGGGAAAGGAAGGGAGGAATTGAAGCTCATGGCATTATTACTACTACTATTGACTAGTAGCAGTGAGCATGTGTGAAATTCTCATGTGAAAATCAACTTATATCATTATTATTCATATATAGATTTAGTACTTGCAGCCGAATTAGGTAAATCGTTATTGGAACACAATCTAAGATTAAAATCGAGTTACGATTCATTATTGCAATCAAATACACCACCTATCACACCATCTTCATCTACTGCTATTCAAGATGAGCTTGATTCCGGCATTGATTCACCAACATCATCTGATGAAGACGAAGAAGAAGATACAATGAGATATATTCCATCAAGAGGAACAAGAGAAGCAATGATTGAAGTACTAGAACGAAAAAATACAGAATTACAAACCAAACTTGAAGTAGCAATGCAAGAGCAAGATAACTCAAGCCGTTTAAATTCTAAAAAGACTCGTCAACTTGAAAATGAAATTAGTATCTTGAAGAGTAATCTTGATATTGCATCAACAAAAATTCAAGAGTTACAAGCCATGAATGAACGCCAAAGAAAGATGGAATTATCCAATATAATAACAACAAATAAACAACAAGAAGATGATATTTTAGTTGATGAATTATATACTGAAATTGATAAAATTCAGCTTGAAAAAGATCTAGTTGCACAATCAAAATCAGAATTAGAACTAAAATTAGCTGCAACTTTAAAAGACCTTGGTGATTTAAAGAAGCAATTTGAAAAGTTTGAATTTACTCAACACGATTTTGATAAATTACAAGAAGCATATGAACGTCAATTTAATCATATTGATGAACTTAATCATAGTCTTGAAGACCATCGTACTATCTTACAAAAATTAAAAGACAAAGGCATTAATATTCATTCAACTCGTTCAACTCCAGCACCAAGCTGTTTTGGTGATGATCAAAATCAAAATGAATTTCGAAATACTTTGCTCGGTGAACTCGAATCCGAATGGATGAAAAACAAACCAAATTCTACAGCAACAACAGAAGAAGAAGATGATGATTCACGCATGTTTCAATTAAGAAATTTTGCTGAATTTACAGAAAAGAAAATGTCTACATTTTACAATGTACCTTCTATTGGTTTTGAAAGCGTTTTATCTAAAGCAACTGGCATTGATCAAGATCTTTTGGACGATGCGCTCGAGTTTATTAATAAAATTGAACGAGAACATAATCAAGAGAAATGTATGAACTTGTACAATACATTTGATGATATTGATGATTGTGATTTTGGTATCTTTGATGAGACCTTTCCATCATCTGATCTGTATCCCAGTCCATTGAAACCGGAACAAATGCAAATTCAACACTTTGTTAATGAGCCTAAAACTTTTGTGGGACGTCTTCGGAACCATGTTGTTAAATTATTCAATCTTGTTTGGCGGTGGTGTAGATTTTCAATGGTACTTACCACTGCGCTTTTAATCAGTGCTTGGCAAGGGCCTGATGCACTTTTAATCACGTATTAAAAAAAAAAAGAGAGAGACTCCCAACCAGACAGAACACTCCTTTATCATTACTATTACTATTATTATTTCTTATTAACATTCCTGTATACACACAAAATTCAATCAATCGCTCCTTTCATTTTTATTACTTTATCATTATTATCATTATGAATATTTTTAATACCTAGTTACATAATATATATATATATTTAAATATGCTTATATTACCACTCATTTATACGTATATTCTCCCCACCCCCCGAAACCCAAATCATTTGTTTAGAATTATTACTTTCCTTTTTATTATAAATAGTATTTCAAAAATGATTATCAATTGACCAAAATGGCTTTTCAGCTGCTATTCGCATTTTTGTGATCAGTTTTCCTATTATTTTTAGTTTCTTTTTGGGTATTTGTTGTTGTTGTTGTTGTTGTTGTTGTTGTTGTTGTTGATTAACTAATTTAATTTCATGCGAACAGGATGATGATGTATGAATGTGAATTGAAGAGCTACTATTATCAGAAGCAAACCCACTTCCATAATTACTATTATGTGGAGTGATAATTTTGCAAATGTTTGAATCTTCGTCTTCCAATTCATCAATAGGTCGTGCTAAACTTTGTTGCTCTTTATAGAATCGATATATGTTATTTTTTCGGTTACAATCTGTTGATGATGTTGTAATTGTATTAAATTCATCATTGTCGTCGTCATCGTCATCAGTAGTTGCATTTTCTTCTTCTTGTACTTGTTTTAGCCTATCCTTTTGATACTCTGATGAAGATGAAGAAAGAGGTGTGCTTGTTGAATCAAATAACCTTTGTAATGAAAGCGGTGGAGTTGTTGTTGAGGCAGCAGTAGCACTTTGTTGTGAAGACCCACAACTGCTGCTACTGCTGTTGTTTAAATTATTTGTTTCATCTTGCTTTCTATCATGCTTTGTTAATTCAGGCACACTTGCTTCCATAATACTAGACCCATTATCCTTAGATTCATAATAATGGCTGGTAGTATATGACACATCCTGAATCATTTCCATATAAGATTGATGCACCCAATCTATTGGGCTTGGAGGTTTTTTAAGCAATTTACTACTTAGTTTTGATGAAACTGTGCCAGGAGGGAACTGAATTGAATTATACATTAGATTAAAGGGGGATAGAGAAAGAAAAGTATTGTTATTGTTTACAGTTTGTTTTATTTTACCCAGATATAGAAGTATCTGGATATAACTGTATCACTAGATTTACGAAATAAGCCACTGTGTTCTTGTGTTCAGTATCCTTATACAAGCATGTAGCAGCTTCAAAATGCAAGTTATAACTCTCTCGTTCGCTTTATAAAATAGTACTTACTATGGCGCTTTGCACTTTACACCCAAAAAATAAGTCTATAAAGCTGCTTAAATACGAATATTGATGAATGAAGTGCTTCAAAATCTATTGCCATATAACTTACTACATTCTTTGCTGGATAGTTTTACAGCTTTAATTTTATTACAAAATCTACCAATTTTATAATATTATTGAGTCCACATATCATACTTAAGGGAGGGTTTTAGCCAATATAAATGCCATGATTTTGCTATTTGAATTTAATATAATATTTTAAGCAAAAAATGTTCAATAATTTACAATTTTGAGCTTTAGTCTATCAATCGAGGCTCTTTATTATAACTACTACCTAGTAAACCAATTGAGCTCAGGCTTCAATTTATTTAAATTCGGTACAGCGTCTAATACGTTATATGTTTCTGAAAATATTTTATATCTCATGGAAGTCTCAAAAATGCATAAGACTCGATGCTTTTTCTTTAAAAACTGGGTCCGACTCTTCATCTCTGCTCAACTTTTTCTTTGGTTGAATAACACCTAGAAATAATTATTTTCAATGTACCCGAGATGTTCAACTCCAACCCAAAAATGAGTATCCGGAAATATTCTATCCTTAACAGCTAATATAGCTTTGTTCTGTGCTAGTGTTTCAGATTCTTATACGTAGTTCACTGCTAAAATTAAAAACTTTGAGTCTTGAAATGCTTTACGTCAGGAAAAAAAAAATAGTAGTAACTTCAAAATAGTTATATATTAGTGTTACAATTGTGGAAAAGATCATTCTTTTTTTTTCGTTTAAATTTGGAAAATTGCGCCTTTTCTTTTATATAAGAGACTAACATAGGTTTAGTATGTAGTATTTAACCATCTAATTAAGCATTTTAAGATATCCGTATGTCTTTAATTGGCTGCCATTGAACGTTTTCGATTATTGAAAATTTCATAAAATCAAATTTTGTAATTTTAATAAGAAAAGCTTAAATCTTGTGATACATGCTACCTTGTCTATAAAATCAAAGAGCACACAGCCAAACAGGCTAACTTTATTATTGAGAGTAATAATTTTACTGCATATTTTCCGCAGGCTGTTGCAAAAATACCTCATAAAATATGCGGGAAACGCAGAGTTGCGATTTCAGCAACTAGTTTCCGTGCGTAAATTACAGGCTATTGAGATTTCATATGATTTTGCACGCGGAATACTAATAATTGTAAGGATGTATAAATTTCGCACATTTGTAGCTATTTTCTGCATATTTTTTATGTTTTTTAAAAATTCAGCGAGGAAAAATATGATAAATTTTTGCCTGTTATATAAGATCGGATTTTCGATAATATATTTAAAAAAGAGTACAATAAAAGAGAATGTGTAATTAATCAGTTCTTCAACTGTACAATAAAAACAAGATAAGGTTTATTTAGATATAAAAGTATTGCTTTTTATAATGATTTAGTGTTGAGTTCCTGAGATACAATTAAGAGCTGTATTGAACTATTAGATCTGTTTGAGAGTAATTTATGGATTGATGTTAATCAATCATAATTAAGCCGTGATTATAGAGCTTGTGAATTGCCTTGTTTCAATGCTGCGCTTGTTGTGCCTGGATTGTGATGTGATATATCTTGACAGCTACTTGAATGATTAACCGCTGAGGTTAAAGAGTATGGTGTCATGATTTGAGTGGTCCGAGCCTTTCGGTTAATTGATTGAGAAATAGTAAACTAGGTGTTTCTTATATCCGATTCTAGACTTGTTCTTTCATATTCTAAATAGTAATCAATGGATTGTATAATCTATTGATTGGTTATAGAAGGCGATAAGGTATGATACTTGGTGGAATACAACATTGCCACATATGTGCAGCTGCTTCACATTTTTTTGCCATTTTTTCTCTATTTTTCGCACATTATTTTCGCCGTGGTGTGAGTTATTCCATTTGTAACTACTATATTTTCTAATTTAAACATCCCCTACATATGATTGCATTACAAAAAACAAAAATTTCGGCAACTTTTCTCCTAATTTTCATATGTCTCAGGCGTGGCGTTAATTAAAAATAAAAACTTTCTGATGATGAAAAAAAAAGATAAAAACAATCTTAAAATTTTAAAATGCAAGATTGACATTGAAAGTGTATAGTAACTTGGCTTTCTCTATTAAATAACCTCAACATGAAATTTAATTTTGCATCTAATCATATATGTATTAAAAACGCTTATTACCAAAAGTATTGCGGAAAACCCAAAAACATAAAAATCAGTTTTCAGGAATTTTAAAAAAACTTTCATAATAGGATTTTAAAATTAACATTAGAAAAACATAAGGCTAAAAAATACCTATTGTTTGAGGTATTATTTGTCACTCTAGCGCTATTTTTCATAAAGTTATTAGCTTTCTTCGAAAAAGTCAAATTTTGGACGAGGGTATACAAGGGGAAAATTCATAATTTTTCGAGATAGATTTTATAATAAAATATAATTAAACCAAGCAAAAGAATCATTTTTGGCTTATAAATTATGTGCTTAAACGGTTGCTATCCCGAGTTATAGACCATTGAAGTTGCGTTTTTGTACCCTTTTAATGGAAATATCATTATAAATAATGTATGAATTTAATTCGGATTTTTACTAGATTTATTTTTCTCCTCCATATATCTGTTTTGAAATATTACTCTTTGAGATTGCTTTAAAATTGCAAGAGTTATCAACTGAAAAGTGAAGTTTGAGGCAATTTTCTCAGTATTTTAAAGATACAGTCTGATTTATCGAGACTTGTTTAAAATAAATTCAACGTAAAAAGTACCGTTTATTATGAGCTTATAGAGAGGGTTTATATACTAATTAGATGAGTGGATTAAATGTGAATAATAGTGTAATTAGAATAAACATATGGATATTGTGTGAATATAATAGAATCATGCTTCTATAGTCCCATAGTAGCATGATGATAACCGCATGGAATGTAGCATTGTATGATTTGCATGTCAAACATCATGGTTTGACAAATACTCTAAACTGGTAATTCGGTAATTCCTAATTCTGATAGATCACAGTCGGTACAAAACGGAGTTTGATAATTTAGGCCCTGTAATTTGAGCTCAATATGTAGTAAAACTACTCTTTGAAGGATTTTTTTAATGCAGTCTTTAGGGTAACGTTATAAAAAGTATTTTAACATATGCTCTAACCTAACTAGCATAAATTTTAAGCTGTAGTGTAAGCTATCATATTAATTATCTCCACTAAAAGCCTTTTTTTTTTGCTGTAACAAACAATGAAGAATAGTTTTCAGTTTGATCTTTTTTCTTATTACGACGCATACAAATATAGTAAACCCACATCCTACAAACCCTAATAACCACAAGAATAACCTAATTTACAAGTTTTACTCATAATAATATTATACAAATGCATGCTAAAGATATGAAATACTTTTTGAATCTTACCAGTCGTGTAAATGATAAAATAAGCTGACAAAATATAATGCAATGCTAAAATGTTAAAAATAAAAAATGTAAAAGATAATTTTTCATTAGAAACATTTGCAGTTAAGTTAGTTTGTACAATTTAATTTTACAATAATGGCTCACATTCAGAGTCTCAGTCTATAATTGGTGTTATTATAGAAGACCAATGCATCTGCATTGATATAATACGTTATATTCTTAGATAGTAAAATCCTTGTAATAGTTAAAATGAGTGTGTAAAAATACATCCAAAGGATATATTGTTAATAAAAGTGTAATATTTCAGGAAGATCATTTCTAAAGGTTCTTTTGGCATTTTAGTTAATTTTATGAAAAAAAAAAGCTTATAAGAGACACTGTTTCAATCTTTGTTAAATTGCTAAGAATAACTCCCCTTGCAGTTTGTAATATCAATGGCAAGTACGTTTAGAATCTAAAGTTTATCAATAGAAAAACACGGTTTTAGCCCCCCCTGAGCTGTTGTGAGGATGGGTAAATAAGAATGCATGCTTTGTTTTACCTAGCTTGTATTATTGGCTGTTTCGAATATTCTTGGAGATTTTTTATAAAATCAATTAATGGTTTGAAGTTGCGCTTCATGCGTAATGAATATACAAACAACGTATTCTGATTTTATTACGGTTAACTATATAAATTTTATTTATAATAGTTTAAATAAAAATGACCAGTAGTAGGCATGTAGCATCTTTGACATGCTTTATTTGCCCTGATCAGATCAAAAAATGATAAAGGATAGAAAAAAACCCAATTGGGATTATCGGGAAAATGTAACAGTAAAATCTAATAAGAGGATGATAATAAATATATTCTGATTTTATTACAGTATTATTTCCACTATAAATTCAGACATTTCAGGAAAATATTTGAACGATTGTAGTTGTGACATTGAGAAAGAGCAAAAATAAAATCTAGACAAAGTGAGAATGCATAATTCGTACAAATTGCGAACAATATTTGGATGAAAAAAATGTTGATTATAGATGATAGTTGTTTAATTAAAACGTAATTTCTTTATGACTTGGGCTCATGCTCAGAATAATCAATATTGAAAAAGTACAGTTTAATACTATATAAAAAGTGCAATGTATATTGAAAAAAAAAACAAAAATATCACAGGAGAGAGTAATATCTTGCAATTATTTTCACTTTAAGATAGTGAAAAATCATTTCCTTCTAGCCCTAAATAATTTTTTAAATACTCAATAAATATAGAGAATGGTTTGTGTCTTCGAACAATCGTATCATGGAGTAACGCAATTTATCATTTTTCTTTTTATTTTTTCTTTCTTTTTTTCTATACATTTCGCTCCTTCTGCTTTAATCTTGAAATTACTTCATATTTTGAATCTTTGGTATGTGTAAACATTGGTTACTTTAGATAGTTTAAATACTTGTTTATTATAGTTTTACGGCTCTATTCTCATGAAAAGGTAATTAAATGTAAATATTACATCTAAAAGATGTCCTAAAGAGAGCCTTTACTTGTTAAAAGGTACAGTATTGTCCAAGCATCCTGTATTTCCTATCAAGACCTACAAGGTTTCTCTTGCTGTATCTCTCTCTCTCTCTCTCTCTCCCCTGTATTTGAGCATCGTCTTCAAGCTCTCGTTATTATTACTTTTCAAAACTTTCTATTATAATATGTCTCTACTATCTCAAGGTTGCATTTGCAAAATTTAGAAGGTTTTTTCCCCTCCTATCAATCTCGGGAGAAGGTTTTTCTTAAGCCGGTAATCATTTCTAAGGCCCAATATTAATGTTTCTTCAAGGCTGGTGCTATGTGCTCAAAATCTACAAGGCTTTTCCCCTCCTACCTACTTTGAGGGAGGGGGGAGGGTTTAAGCCAGTGGTCTTTGTTCTGCTTTAATAATTTCAACAATAATGGTGTTTCAAGATCTAAAGGTTTTTTCCCTCTCCTACTAGTCTTTGGAGAAGGCTTTTTTTATGTCTATGATCTTTTAAAGAGTTTCAAGATTTTCATTGCTCAAGATTGCTGAACTCAAGACTCAAATGTTTCTATTTCTTCTTCAAGACTGGTGCATTTGAATGGTATTCTGCCGACTTGTTCTGAACTAAGCACGATTAATTCGCGTGCTTTAAGGAGCTTGTTTGTAGTATGCTTTATGAACATGTAAGTAATTTCTTACACTAATATATTTATTTATCAATGATATATATTTTTTTTATATTAGGCTAACTAATGAACGGTTTATGATTTTTAACTTGTTTTAGACTAATTTTTTTAGACAATATTCTATTATCTTACAAGTCAAGGTGGTGCAAATGTCTAAAACATTATAGTATTGTATACTCTGCATCTCTGACTTGGATATTGATGCTTCTAAAGAAAATAATGTGAAGTTTGTTTACAATATCGCCGTATCAAACAAGGTTTCTTCTTCGGAAGTTTAGATGATTACAGGCAAGTTCATTTGGATTAACTTTTTGGAATAATACCTGAGACTAATTTAATCATCTTTAAATCTCATTCTCATTTCGTCCCAATTTTATCCTCATTTTATCTAAATCTCAATTCCCATTATATCTATATTTTATTTTCATTATATTTAAAGTTAAATCTCATTACATCGAAACTTTCTTCTCATTTTACCCTAAATTTTACTTATTTTGTTTGAATTTAAAGTAGAAATACTGTAGCTAATAGGTATTCTTAACAAAACTCAATACATGTTTTCTTTTTTTAAATCCCCCCTTTTTTTCTCTGCTTAAAAAACAAAGCGATTAGAAAATGTTTACAATTAATAAATTTACTGATCCAAATTAGCTGAAAGTCTCAAAATTTATACTATAGCTGTAATCGTAACCAAACTTAAAACTTTAGCATTCTGATTAAAGTGTAGGAATAAAACGCGCACTTCTTTCGGGTAAGGGTTGTAGCATCTGATTTCAAATGTTGGTTTTAACAACTGTAAACTAATAAATACCAAAAAATCATGAACTTTTGCGTCTTAAATAAGCTACTTTATTAGATTATGAGCAGTTAATAGTGAAATGATTATTAAGCAATGTTATCTTCTGAATAATTTTTTATATCTTCGAAAAAATGTAAATTTTTGGTGGGGTAATTAAAAAGCAAATTTCAAGTTATATTATTTTGGATTAAAAGCAAACTTCAGCAGCGCCTTACATGATTTATATTACTTTAAACACATGTCAATCCAGAAAAAAACTGAAAATGTTGTTTTGAAAAATTTCAAGGTGATGTTGATATCTTATTTCATGTTGTTTACTTATTAAAAGTATTGTATTTGTAAAAAAAAAAACAAAAAAAAAAAGAGATTGCGCATTTTTCATGCGTCAAATGCGCAAAATATTTTTCTTTATTACAAAGATTCATGATTTAAGCATACAGCAAACTTGGAGTCAGAGCTTCCGCAAAAGCCTTCAAGGTCACTGTATAGAACCTGATTAGTTGCGTTTTGGATTTTTCCAATAAGATGTTCCTCTTCTAAAAGTTTCACCCTCTTCAATTTGCTTTTTACTACTGATCAGGATTGCTCAATCGGGTTGAGTTCAGGAGAATAAGGTGAAAGATATACGCAACCATAACCACGACTCTCAACGTACTTCGGTATATCCTCGTTAATACGAATGGGAGTATTATCCATTATCAGATAATGACCTTTGAATTGAGGACGCTTGTCAAGCACATTTAACATCCTGATGATAAAAGTGAAACAATGGCCCCTTACAGTCCCTCCTTTTCCATTAGCAACGGGGGATTTTCCATTTTCTCCATCAACTTTTCGTTTTTTGGAAACTACAGTAGCTCTTGGGCGTCTCACCTGAATTTTTACCATTCCATAGGGCGAGATAGCGCCAAGAATGGTCGTTGTTTTTGCCCTTGTTTTAGGAACCTTCACTATAGCACGAGTTCCTTTTCTTGACCAAGTAAAGTTTCGCTTACGGTTTATATGAAAAACAGACTCTTCAATGAATACACTATTGGTTTTGTAGTCTGTATCTGCTACCATATATCACTTGATCCACTAAAATCTTTCTTCGATCTTTTCTTCACTATTACGTTCTATGGAATGAAAATGAGCCTTTTTGAAACTAATTGACCACTTTTCAGTAGCAAAATTGTACAAAGCAGTTTTAGAAATCTTGAGGAACATGAACTGCGCGGTCAGGCTATCCATCATTTCATCTAATACCAAAGACGCCTCTTCGTCAACCAAATTGATCAGAAACTTTTCATACTCTTCAATCAACTTAGAAGGTCGTCCTACGGGTCTTCCACTACCTGTTCTTCTTACGATTACATCTTGTGGGTCTTCTTGATCTTTTTTCATTCAACTTTAAGCAGTGCGTGAATTGATGTGAAGGGATAGAGCCGCAACCCTAGCACTCATACCTTTTTCTTTGAAAAGATAAAAAAATCCTTTCTTTCTCAAAAGATTTATAGGTTTTGTATGTTGCTGTAGATTTTTCTGGCAAATCTTCGTCTGCTGCCTCTTTTTCTTTCTTAGGTTTTTTTTTTTTTCCCAGGAGGTTTTAATTGACTATACTCATCGAAATTTGTAACATTTTTGAGAGGATGCATTTCTTCATCACCTTCCATTTGGGAGGTTAGATTTTCTCATCAACTTCCATTTGGATTATGGAAATCACATTTCCTTCATCGTCTAAAAGCCCTCTTTGCCCTTTTTCGTACACAAAAGCACTCATTTATGATGCTTAAGTTAAAAGGAAACATTCGTGGTCTTTTTTTACATTAATGGATTAAATTTTAATTAGGAAATTCATGATGTTTTATTCTGAGAATTAATGGAATTTTAGTTTGAAAGTACGCAATGTTTTTTTTTTTCCAAAAGTGCACAATGTTTTTTTCAAAAAGTGTGCAATTAATTTGTATAGTAATTAGGATTATAGTATCTATAGTCAGTGTAACCTTTGATCCCAAGTTGCGGATCAATAGACTCGGATAGCGAAGCCCGTCATTTTATATTTCAGGGCAACCGACCACAGATGTTGGTCTTCTGCTCTGTAATTCCTTAAGGATATTCGAGCAGAAGAATATTTTAGACTGGCGTAGATTTATTGCCCTCCAACAACAATTGACATTCGACTAATGTGCTTGTCAATGTTATTGGTGGAACCTTTTAGTGAGCAGGCAGCTTTTTTGCATTGGCCCTTAAGCATCTTTTTTTTTACGGACATTTGAGTCATAAATATAGATTCAATATGCTATAGCATATATACCTTAAGTATACATGATAGTATACTATGTCTAAATGTAAGATTAAATTAATATTGTTATAAAGTTACGTCATTGGATACTTTACCGATCGATTAGTGGCATCCATTTGACATGAACATCAACCTGTATGTATGCCCAAGGCAATCATCATGATGTATTACATACACTTTCTTTAAAAACCTTGACATAAGTTGTCTTGCCTGTCTTGTATTAAACATATACATTGTATTGAAGCAATTTCTCTTTTCTTGATGAAAATTTCAGTTCCCTGAAACGCGTTGAACGCAGGAAAAAGTTTTTTAAATGGTCAAACAGCTTTTTCTTTAGCAAAAAATGATCTACAAGAGTAAATGCTGTTATGAGGCAATAAAGGCGTATACAAATGAAAGGAAAAAAGGGAAGGAGATGGGAACTGGTGGCTTTCACCTTTTGTTTAAAGGATAAAGAAAGTGTACCATTTCATTTATCATGACCCAATCATCATGGTTAGTTTGAATAACAGCAATTGAATTTTCAAGGTTCCTATATTCTAAGCAGCAATGCAACGGAACCCTTCATTTGATTGATACGGAGCAAAGCTGCTTCATCCGAGAATACCTTGGTTTGGCTTTAAAGTTGAAAAATGTGTGGGTAAATATACTCATTATGTCAGAGAATTTGGAGTTATTCAGGATATTTATAATGAAAACCGCTATAGTTCTTGTGCCATAAACTTAGATTTAACAGCCATTCTCTTGATGCATGTTTTACTCCAAAAAAGGTACCGAAAATTGACTTTCTCGTGTAATAATTATCAATTTTTTTTTTTTTTTTTGAAATACTGACTCTAACAGACTAATAATTTTTGTATACTATAATAACAATACATTATCAGAGTTTCTCCAATGTTTTGAAATACGTTAAGCTTCGAAAACCCTCTATTTACTATACCATTTGTTGCCATGTTATGTACAAATAAAACATTTTAAAAGGCCGTTATTTTAAAAGGACAGTTACAATAAAACAAAAAATATAAAATTTTTAAAAAATACAAATACATAACAACAATGTAAAATTTTTAGAGCATTAAGTTAGTGATATTACCGATTATCAAGTAGTTTTAAAGAATATATACATTATAAAATTTGTGCAAGAATTTTTTAAAAATTACTACTCTTAAATTTATTTTTGATTTTTATAACGAAAGGATATCCGCTATGTATTTTATTCTTCTGTTGAGGTAGATAATGCAACTTGTTTTTGTAAATTGTTTGATTTAGACTGCAACTCTTCCATTTCAGCGCTCCACTCAAGTTTTTCAATCTACATAAACGGTAAAAATAAGTAAAAAATCAAGAAACAGCCAAGTAAATACTATTAACAAACCTCTAATTCCTCTAATCTAAGCTTTAATTCATTTATCGTTTGCTGCAACCTTTCAGTTTCTGCAAAATCTTTACCACAACTAAATGTTTTGCTAAGACTTTCCATTTTGGTATGAGAATCCATCAATTCAACCTTTAGCTTTTCAAAACTTTCTTCCTTATGGCTAGAATAAAAAAGAATAATTATTAGTACATATTTTCAGTAATTGTTTAATCCATTATTTTACATTTGCTCTTCTTGTAAACGTCGATTCTCTGTTTGTAAACTAGCTACCAATTCTTCCATACTCCACCATTGAGACAAAAGGCCTTTAATG
The DNA here is from genome assembly GCA_016758945.1 of Mucor plumbeus. NCBI lineage: Eukaryota > Fungi > Mucoromycota > Mucoromycetes > Mucorales > Mucoraceae > Mucor > Mucor plumbeus. The sequence continues at coordinate 23,594 of JAEPRC010000317.1, forward strand.
TATCTCTTTTGTTCTTCCATGTGAGTTGTATCTTCTTCCCATAACAACATTTGCTGTGTCAATTGTTTGACTCGATGTTCATTTTCAGTAACCTGTTTCAAAGTGGGTTCCAAAGTCTTAAGTTCATTTTCCATTTCGAAAACTCGTTGACGAGCATTATCCAACTGAATTTGCTGTTCATTCAATTGTTTTTCATACTCGGTTACTTGATGTGCTGTTCTGGCCATTTGATTTTGCCATTCCTTACGTGCTTCACGATAATTGCGCAACTTTCCTGATTGCTCATCTTCCCATTTGACGTGCTTTTGCTTGGTTAATGCAGATTCTACTTTTAGTTTTTCAAGAGCAGTTGTAGTTTGATTTAATTGAGCTTTCAACATACGAGTGGTGTTATACTGAAATATACAAAATTAATCACTATTTTGATAATCAAACAAATTTTTCTTACCAATTGTTGTCTTTCTGCCTCGACAGATGTATCAAGAACATGTTCACGATGAAGACGTCCAATATGTTGAAGATGTTGTTGCTTCAAAAATAATTCAAAATTTAACTCATTACGAAGTAATAAAACTTCTCTCTTTAATGCTGCCAAGAGTAATTTGGTCTCTGATGACATGTCGCTAATATCAATAGGTTGATCAGTACTAGAAGGTGTTGTAGTATTTGTCATCGGAGTAGAAGGTGTTGTGGTAGTAGGTGTAGGCTCTGCAGAAGCATCCCAAACATCATCACCTACTAAAACCTCAGCACCACTCTTAAGTGCTTTATGTAATATAACAATATTTGAAATCATATAAGGTTTATTAGATTCGCTAGTTTGCTGCTGCTGTTGCTGTTGCTGTTGCTGTTGCTGTTGCTGTTGCTGTTGCTGTTGCTGTTGCTGTTGCTGTTGCTCTACTGATGCACCATTTTCCTCTATTTGTTTGTATTCTTTATTTTCTTCTTTTGCATCACACCATAAAGTTTCATCCAACAGATCCAGCTGTTTATTTTCTTCCGCTTCTTCACTCACAGTAAATGCAACTCTAGAAGCAGCATTTGTTAAATCTAATCCCATGATTTGTGCAATAACGTCGGGTGGTTCCATTTTCATCCAACGAGTTTTGTCTGTTAATTCAGTTTGTGCATCCATTGCAACTAGATTAGGGTGTAACATATGTCTTGTCACTTGAGGCTATATGTTTATAGTAAGAATTGGTTCAAAAAAGCTAACGCATTTTTCACTTACAATAGTTCTAGCTTTGAATGTTTCCTCATCAAACTCTTCAGGTGATTGGAAATTATTCTCTTTGAAATAAGCATATGGTTTGTATAAAAACTTTAAAAAGTTACATGGATAAAGGCCATAAAGAGATGTAAAGAAAGCGCCTGTTTGAGGGTTTGAAGGAGGAGCTGATAATTTTGAAAAGGTATAATCTAATTGTATATTAAACCTATTAGAATAGACAAAAATTTAAACTAAAAATCAACTCTACATTACCAACACAATCCCATCCATCTGCTACTTTTTGGTTTGGTGAGGTATAAGCAAATGCATCTGAGCTTTGTTTCTTTCTTAGATCTCTTAATTGATCCCAGCAAATAGCTCTTGCAAAGATATAAAACAATTGAGGTAAAAATCGAGGTAATGAGGTACACATTCTTGGCAACAACATGATCAGATTTGTTACTGAAATTGCGATTAATGTTGTGGAATTATCATACTAATAAAATTCGAGTAAATTTAATAATGTATATATTACACAATTTTTTACTTACCATCAAGGATTTCAACATGGATGCAAATAATGGGGTATCAAGGATTTCATGTAAATGTGTTCTTCTTCTTCTCATAAATTCACTCAACAAATATACAATTTGCAATCTATGTTTACTTGATAAAAAGTATCTATCCAGCAACAGAAAAAATTGCTACAAAACCATATTATTTATACAACTTGATCCACAATCATATATATAAACTTACTTTGGTTTCTGATGCACCTATCGATAATAAAATAGTTGTTAAATTCTTGGACCATTCATCTTGATCTAACTCTAAAAGAGTTTGATGTTGTCTGCTGGTTTCATCTCTTTCTTCTTGTCTTTGATAACTGCTTTCTGCCCATTCTAAATAGGTATTCACTATTTTATGAAAATAGATACAATCTGTCATTTCATGGATTCGAACCAATTCTTGTTCCAATATCAATGAATCTGCTATAATCAATCTTGTCTCCTTTTTTATCTTGTTGGTATAACATGCAGATGTCAGTATAGGCTTAAGAAGATACCACCAATCTTCAAATATTCTACTTGGCCGTAGTATAGGTAATAAAGCTCTTAAAGAACGAAGTAGTATATAATGCTGTGCATGTGTTCGTTCAATTTCGGGTTTACACGATATAACTGTAGCTTGTGTTGCTGTTGCTGCTGTTACATTATTTGCTGTGTTATTACTATTAATACTGCTGCTACTGCCTATAGTTGTTTCATAAAGAACAACCAACTCTTGAGATAGTTTATCGACTGAAGCTGAGTCAACTGCAGCCAAAAGAGAGGTATCTCCAATATTTGCGCTTGTTTGTTCATCAATATATTTCTCTATAATATCAAAAGAAGATTGTCCTTCTGAATCAACTGTTGCATTTCGAACAGATTGTGTTATAGATTTTACTAGATCTCTTAAGCTCACCATAGAGTGAAAATAATGAAAGTAGTGATAAAAAACTATGTAATTGCAAGTTTAGCAATTGCCACCAATATACTTCATAAAGCAGTCGAACATTATTATTGTGCTTTATGTAACATCCGACAATAGATTGAGAATTGGTGGCGCACCATGGCATCAACATTCTCCTTATAAATTACTTCAAATGAGATTTTATATTTTTTACATGTAGTATACTTGATTTAGACATTATCATCTCGTTAATTCGCTATAGAAATATTTTTAGATTATTAAAATGGTAGCGATCATTGTGGAAAAATAGCAATTCCTCCTTATTTCTAGCGTGTTTTTAATTTTCACGAGTGAAATTTTAAAAATAAAAAATACAATAGGAAAGAGTGGCATATGGCGCTTATTTTATGTAAGGGTTATATGCATTGTTTTATTGCCGATTTACCATGTAAAAACTTGGTAAAGAATAATATTTTGGAATGCGGGGCTTTTTGTCAAAGCAAAATGTACCTGAAAATATATGTTTATTTATATGAAGAAATGGAGGTTTTTATTGGAGAAAATATAATACATAGTATAAGATGAGATTGTTTGTAAATAAGGGTATGGGATATATAATTTAATAATTAACGCGGGCGAAACCAGGTCTTTCAAGTCTAACCTCTGGCATTGGATAACGTTGTTCATCAGAAATGACCAAAGTTTTTAATGTGGATTTAATTTCTTTTATTTGAATACCACGATATAATAACTCATCACGGCCATCATCAGCAGTAGTAGTAGATGTTCTTGAACCAGAAATTGAAGAGCTACGAGGAGAACCTTGAGAAGAATTATCATCATCCAACGTTGAATCAAAAGGAGATGAAGGTTCTAAACCAGGTGTAGTGGGTGTAGTAGGAGATGTTGATACAGAGGATTTCTTCCAAGGATTCATAAAGAGACGAGCAGAGAATTTACGTTTAACAGTTATTTCCTCTGTTTTAGCAAATGGTTGTAAAATAGAAGCACTGCCAAGTGAAAGAGAAGAAGGAGCGCCACCTGCAGAAGACATTTGAACTGCAGCGGCAAGTACAGCCGACATGGACTCAATTGTTAAATCAGGTTGTTGTTGTTGAGGTGCTTGTAAATCAATTATTTCATCATGATTAATTTCATCATGCTCGTCAAAATGAATTTGTTGTTGTTGTTGGTGGTGGTGTTGCTCTTCAATGGGAGTTACTACTGCAGGTCGTTTAATAGATGCGTTTCCAGAAGAAAGTGAAGATGTTGTTTGTACAGGAGAAGAGCTTTGGGAATATTTACGAGAGCGAAACATTTTTATTTAAAGGAGTGAATAAAGAGATAAAAGGAAAGAGAGTATTATGAGTATATGAAAAAAAAAAACAAAAAAAAAGAACAAAAGAGGTGTTGAATGTTAAACATGTTATATAGAGATTTTTTTATTATATAAAATGTGCTTCACAAAACTAATTTGATAGACCATGTCGGTGAAACGTAGTGCAAAAAGTATACAGTAAAGATTCTCTTTTTCATCATTGAATATATGGTTTTTGAGGATTTGGACATATAAATTTCAATGATTCAATATCATATTTCTTGTTCTTTTCCTCTTTATTTGAAAACATATTCTATTCATTAAAAGTATTAGATGTGCAATTGTCAAAAGTATATTTTTTTAAGAAACTTACATTCCACAAAAGTATAGACATCAGCTGGTTGGCGCACTTATTGGGATGGAAACTATAATCAAAAAAGTCAATACAAAATGTGGTAATTCTCAAAAATGATCCATTTTTATACCAGTCAACACCGCTAAAATAAGATTGCTTGTACTTGGCTACAGGGAATTCTTTGAATCCAGGTTGATAACTAAGACCTAATTCCATTACATCTTGTTGTTTGAATTCTTGTTCCAATTTTTCTAATCTTAAGTTATACTCATTGACAACACGATCAGCGGCTATTAATAGTCTTAATAAATGAAATTCGATAACAATTTACTACATTTACAAACCTCTCCTTTGCTTTTCATCACCTTGAATACAAGAACATATGACCATATGAGATGGATCCAGTACAAATTCACAATATGGATCACCTCTTGAAGCTTCATAAACACTGGATACCTATAAATATCATATTTAATATCGGGAAATGTAATTTCAACCCTTTTTGTCTTACATTAAATAATGCCACGAGATTTACAAAAGATTTTCCAACCTCATCTTTTATTCTTGTTAGTGCTTGTCGAACATTTTCCTCGAAAATATCGGCTTCTGCTAATCCTGGCAATGTTGTTATGGGTGGTTCACATAAAACACACACATTATTTGCTCCAATAAATAATGTAATCAACTTCCATTCATCTTTAATGTCTTTGTATTTATTGGTCGATAATAAATGTACAAGTCGAGTTATTTGATCATCCAAATCTTGAGTTTTAGATCCACTCACTGCATTGTCTAGCTGTTTTCCCCGAGAAAGCGGTAAAGTATAACCTGTTGGTGGACCTTTATTAGTTGCATTAGACCAACTGGATAAATAATTAGGGATAGTATATTCTCCTTTATCTCCACCAACTGAAAAAACTTTTCCTCTGTATTCAAGAATAGTAGAAAATGGTGGTCTCCCTATATACATAATGTGCTGTATTATTATACTTGCGTGAGAAAATAATGTTCTTTTATACTAACCGGAAATCATGCCAAATCCTGCACTTATACTATCGCCTATAGCTATTACAGCCTTAATATCCTATGTTTTACGACACACACACACACACACTGAATAATTTTTCCAGAGATAAATCTTGTGCTTCATAACACTTACATTCGGTCTTAAATGGTACGCATCTCTGGCTAATATTGCATCATGCCAAATAAACGGTTCACAATCAAAAGTTGGAACCGGAAATAAACAAGCTCCATCATCTTTTGAACTGTTTTTGTTTCCTAATGTATTGTGAAATTGTTCTAATAATTGAATCCACTCATATGAGAAAGGTGATAAAACTGAATTACTGTTTATTTGTTGATTGTTCTGATGAAACACATGCTGCTGGTCCTGACTGTCTAGAAATGCAAACGCAGATTGTTTTACTCCGCAAAAAAGTATTATGCAAAATATTAGATGTATCATTGAAACTAACATTGGTGTAATTATTGGTATATTATATGAAGAAAAAATAAAAAAAAAAAAAAAAAAAAAAAAAAAGAAATGAAAATAGAGAAATCAAACAAATAGATCATAACTATCATTATCATCATAAACAACAACAACTTCTGATTCAATCACAGGGACTGTCTTGAATCGTCTGCTTGCCTGATTCGACTCGACAAATGATTGATGAATGATTCAATGACAGTATTTGTCACATGTTTAAGCCATGCTAATGTTTATTAATGCAAATGTGTAAAAATGTCAAATCTGAAAACAAAGATCCAATCTTCACCCATGTATCTGCCCCCTCTACACAGCATTTTATCTCGAAAAAATTATTCATAGACGTAACCAAAATGTCTACTATTCACTATTCAGTATATTCATTGTTTAATTTCTAAAAACAAACGATAAAAAACTTGTATATTCCTTTTAATAAAAACTCATCATCAGTAGAAATATTGACTTGATAGTTGTTTCATTTTTCATAGTGGAGTGAACAACTAAGTGAAAAGTAAAAGTGCACAATCTATAGGTACAACTACTAGTATTATTAAAATTATATTCAGGATATCCGTCCCTACAGTTGTATGTATTCCTACTATTGTATGTATTCCTATTATTGTATGTATTCTATCTTATGGCAGATGATAAATCAAAATACAGTTGTGTACTTTATTTTGTTGTTATTCCTTGATCCCAGAGATTATAAATTGATTCTATTTTACATTCAAGAAAGTAATAACCTAGAAGTGTTTTTGTGCTTTGTTAATATCCATCGCAAAAGATGGCCATCTTTTGCATACATATAATGAGTCCAAAGTTACGCCAAAGCTAAGCCAGAGCGAAGTCAGAGTCGAGTCAGAGGTAAGCCAGGGCTAAGCCTTGGTGGTGTGTTTGTTCCTGTGAATAAAATTATCGTTTGCCACCACATCTAAATAGTAAAATTTTACAAATGTGGTTTCTTTGAAGGTTTTAGTAATGCACTCACTATAAAAATAATATCAAATATAAGGTATTTAGCCTAAAATTATAATATAAATTTTATTATTAGATATATTTCAGATTGATTGAAGGATTATTTGATAACAAACAGTTGTGTATACTGATTATTACAACTATTTTAAACGTTTTTAATGCTATACTTAATGCCGTGTTTTTTTTTCAATAAAAAGCCTTTTATGTCTGATTTATTTCAAGATTATCAGGACAATATAGTTTTCCATACATGCCACACACCTCAGAAAGAATGTCTGGTCATAAATTGCAAAGCAAAGGCATAATATTGGATACTTATTTATTAATTAATATAGTACTATACTTTTAGCCTAGTAGTAGTAGTGATCAGTCAATCATCAAACTCTATATTTTAACTATGAACTAAATGTGTATTTTATTGGAACAGGAGCCTATAGCATGAATACATGAAGGCATGTATGTACCTCTATCTCACTTTTACCAACGAAATTTGATCAGATGGTTGTAAAATGCGTCTGGTTATACAGACTTATTTGGCCGACTAGTGACCGAATTTGATGTTTGTAATCCAAGCACAAGCCAATTAGATAAATTGAAGACTCATATTACTGACTAGACAAATAATCATGCTATTTCTAATCAGACTTAATAAAGTTAAACTCGAGATATGAGTCCCCACAGAGCCGATTTCAGCAAAGTTAAGCAGCCCATCAAAACTGATCTTCAATCAAAAACGCTCAAAAACAAGACAAAAATTTAGCCAAAGTCTAGCTCTAATCTGATTCTGGGATTAACTCTGGAATTAACTCTGGGATTCATTCTGGCTTAACTCTAACTTGACTTTGACTTGATAATTTTGGTCGGAAGTGCACTTACCTAGCATTTATCAAAAATTGATCAAAGTAAGAATTGACCCAGAATTGATTGTAAAAATCGAGTATTAAAATCGAAATGTTAATTTTTAAAATTCAAAAGATAAATCCAATTGAAGGCTACTCCCAGGTTTTTGTTTCAGCAAAATATGTTAGTTTTTTGTCGAAATAATCAAAATAATAGTTTACATTAAAGCTTAGAACTTATCATAACTGAGTCCCAAAATTGATTTGATGTTGAGAACGAGTTTCAGGATTTAAAATATATAATAGATTTTTAAAATGAGCAGATCAGATAATGAGGAACTGGCAGTAATACTTATAATATGAGTAGTGTATTTGAAGTTGATATAGGCCAAAAGTAAATAATAATAATAGTTAATTGACAAATAATACTCTTTAGATATATTTCAGATATATTATGACCAATTATACGCAATAATGTATAAAATATAAAGTAATTAAAGATGGTTTCCTAACAATTCTGCAAAAATGTATTCAATTAAAAGCTAATTATATGGTGTAATTCTGTCTATTAGTAACAGAAAAGTTTCTTTATAATATTTATAGCATAAAAATGATAGTTTCATTTCTTAGTTAAGAGGATGTATTCAATAATGTACTCAGGAGGAGAGTCTTCTTTCTATTAGTAATAGAGTGTATTCCAGGCTTAAGATTTAGATTATAAACAAGTAAGCTTATAAGAATGTGAGAATATTATAAGTAAGGAAAAAGCTGGTTATTTTATTTATTGTCATATTCTTTAAGCATATTTATAGAAAAGGATTGTTATTGTACTACTGCATAGTTTAAGGAATGAAAAAAAGAAGTGAAATGTGGTGTTAAGGGTAGTATTTTAAAAGGAGTCGAAGCTTGGTTTGCAGCATTGACAAATCAATCAAAAAATGATCCAAAAAACAAAATCGACTAATAGCTCGTGAACTGCAAATTAAGTTGAGCATACATTTTAAATGGTTTTTGTATAGTTTTAAATTTTGCACATATCTGAATAAAATGTGAAAAACTATGTTACATTAAATTTTGCATAAAATGCAATTAAAATTTCAGAAGTTTTTTTTGGATATACACCACTTTTTATAAATGCATGCTAAATTTAAGTATGTGATAAAATGTGCCTCAAAATTATTTATTGATCTAACTATTGATAAGCTTTTTAGCTACATTTTTCATAGAGAAAACAAAAATTTTGTCAAGTTTTTTTAAATTAAAAATTTGAGATGAGGGTATACTGGTGTGCCAATTCTAAATCCGCAGATCAAACAATGCAGTAACCTAACCTCCCCATTCATATAAATGGCTAGTTTTTATTTTAATTGATCTCTTTTCTTTATCTGTTCTAAATAATAATAATCAATCCGTTTTTGCAGTTGCAACTTTTCATTGAATAGGTCAAAGCTAAACAAAAACTTCAAATCGATTTCATTCTCAATTCACCCATATTTCTACAAAAATATCTCATCAATTTTATTCCCGTAACACTGGTCTTTTTTTTTTTTGGAGCAAATCCAAAGGCCATCTTTTTTTTCTTACGAAAAAATCAATATTTTTTTTTTTTAAAAAAAAAAAAAAAACTCAATTGGAATTGATAAAGCTCACCAAGGTCTTTGATTGAAACAAGAAATAGCCGCTGCTCGATTTAACGATTATTCTGAAATCTGCTACAAAAGAATGTCATAAAAAGAAAAAAAAAGTGCCCAGAATTATTTCATACTTGAATATATTATAAAGTACAACAAAACAAGTAGGCTTAGTATTTAAGAAGTAGTACTATAGCCTAATTTTTGTAGAAGAGATATAAAAGCTCAAAGTTTTAATTATAGCAGTGAAATATGTATAAGAATCTGAAACATTGGCACTAAATAAGCTGTACCATCGGCAAAAAAATAGGATATTTTTGGATACTTGTTTTTGAATTAAAGAGGAACATCTCAGGTACATTGATATATAGTTTATTTTTTGTATTATTTAGCGCAAAAAAAATTAGAGCAAGGATGAAAAAGCAAAACCCAGTTCTCAAGAAAAGCAATGAATTTCGCTTGTTTTTGAGGATTTTATGAGATATAAAATAACATTAAAAACAGATAGCATGATACGACCAAGATATATCTATTTAGCAATGACCAAGATATATCCTGAAAAAAGTGTTTACTATGAAGTTAGTTATAAAAAGGAGGACGCGCTCAGATTTCGAAGTAAATACAATCTTGAAGTTATTATGAAAGTTGCGTTGTGTTTTAAAAGGTAGAAAAACACTCTTTATAAAATGAGTGTTCAACACAATGGAGTAAAGTAATCCAGCTCCTTAAATAGCGGCTGTTTAAACAAAAACATGGCGCTTTTATCAAATTTCACTCAAAGGGATATCAATGATCGCTAACGAAACCAGTGCTAATTTATTAAGTCGTCCTAATTATGTGTATACTCAGCTGCACGAAAATTATTTACATGCGTTGCGATTTTATTTAGTATGGCAAGTTATTAGAGAATACAATACCAACAAGAAAACCATCTCATATTGAACTTTAGTATGAAGATCAACTAAATCAGACTTTGAGATTTCTATTTGGAATGGGCATCAATGGATGACCTAATAATGATTTGGTCATTATCCTTTTCACACTTTATTTTGAAGCTCTAAAAGTACTAGTCTATTATATTGCGTGGGTTTTTTCTTTCTATTTCAGGCAAAAACAAAAAAAAAACTGGCTTTGAATACAAGAAACACAAACTTACATGTTGGACTATAAAATTGTAATCATCATTAATTCATTATTTCTTTTTCAATAATTTTTCAACTTTATTTACATAAATTATAAATTAAAGATGTCTGAAGAAAAGAACTTGGGACATGCGTATAGAAATACAGAAGAAGGTAGTTTTGGTGTATTGAATTTTCGAGATTTAGGTGTTTCTTCTGCAGATAATGCCGAGAAAAAAAAGTAATTTGTACATAATCGAAAGCTAAATATAGCGTTATTCAGCTAACTCTATTACAGATATGTCAAAGAAGGATTGATATTCAGGTCTGCTACTCTGGATAATATGAGTCAAGAAGATGTAGATGCTTTTATCCAAGCTCATAACATTAATACTATTCTTGACTTACGTACTGGGTAAGTTGAAACATGACGAAATTCAGTAATTTTTGACATTTAGCATTTCAAATACGTTAGTATGGAAGGACGAGAAGGCTTACCTATTGACAAAAGCTTTCCTACCAGCGCTCTTGACAGTGTAACGTATATACATTATCTTATTCACGCGAATTTCAATATTCTAACCTTGTGTTTAGCTGGATGCTTCAGCTTTAGTTGACGATCCTACCTCCTTAAAAGCCAAAACCTCAGAGAATTTTGATACAACAGGCCATGGAACACTTGTTAGAAAAAAGTTTAGAATTGATTTTGCAGGAAAGAACTTTCAAAGATATTGTGTATTTGCATCATGTTCTTTCCATTTAAAGATGTAAGTTGAGCAATCATCAAAACGTGCTTGTAATTAACGTCAACGATTTCATTAAAGATATATTATATATTTAATGGCATCTTGCCAACGTAAAAAGGCAGCTTATATTGTTGGACAAAAGGTATTGACACCAATGGGTGTGAGCAAAATGTACAGGGAATTTGCCACCTATTGCAAAGCCGAAATTCGTGAAGCATTGATGGTATTTGCCGACCCTCAAAATTATCCCATTGAAATTCATTGCACTCAAGGCAAGGACAGAACTGGTATGGTATCTGCTTTGATTCTCTCAATTGCTGGTGTACCTCAAGATATTATTGTCAATGATTATGCCAAAACACAAAAGGCTTTAGCACCTATTTATGATGAAATGCTTGAAGAAGTTCGACGATCTGGTTTATCCGAAGATTTTGCACAAGCACCTCCTCAAAATATGAGAGATTTAATGGATTTTTTGAATAAGGAATATGGATCTATTGATAATTATTTGGATTCAATTGGCTTTGGTAAAGAACTTCGTGATCGTGTTAGAAATGTTATTTGCGTTGAAAATAAATAGAAGTTTTTTTTTTTATTATTATTATTTACATTGAGCAATAATCATATAATTTAGGCTTTAAATTATTTAATTCATCAGTTAATGCTCCTCCACTTGATTGAATATATTTTAGAGTGTCCTGCACTAATTCAAGTAATGCTGATTTAGCTTTGAAGTAATGATAGTTATCATCATATTCTGTCATATCATCTTCTTCGTCAATTAATGAGAAATCTTCATCAGAAGTAAACATTCCTGATTCTTCATCATCGTCTTCCTGTTCATACAATAATGTTTCTTTGAAATGTAAAAGTTCAACTACAGGTGTCTGAGTTATTACCTTCTGATCGTCCAAATTTTCTTCTTCTTGTATAGTTGGTACTGTTGCATGTAGTTCTTTGATCCATGGCTCAGTTTTGGAAATATTGCAATCACATAATTCATTGCTATCCATTATTTGAGTTACTTTCGACTCTTCTTCATGTTGTGGCAAATTGTTTTCGAAATTACAAATTTGAAGTTGTTGATGATATATGGAACTAGATGAAGGTACTAATTGATGCACGGTAACAGGATGCTGTGGAACTAAATTGCATTGCACTAAAAATGGATTCATGGTGTTTGGCGAGAGCAAAAAGTCCAGCGAGTCAATTTGATTTACGGATAACGAAATAGTTCCGCAATTATATGTAACACATACTACAGTGAATAGACATGGCACATTGGCATATTGAATCTTCAAATGTTCCTGTTGTTCATGGGGTATTTGAAAATGAACAGAAACAGAAGACAGAAACATATCATCATATTTCCGATATGAAGATACTAATGCATTTTTATGGTTTACAACGGATAAAAGACCGGCTTCACTAGTTGTTGTTGAGGATGATGATGGCATTATACATAACGGTGAGGATGAGCTACCACGACGGCGATACTGTTTGTGGTTTATTGTATATTGCAGGTTTTTCTCTGCATTTCGTTTTAATTGTTCCATAGGATTACAAAGCCAATTCTCAACCAGTTGCGATACATGGCCACATCTCATTAATACAGAAAGAGAACGAAATTTAGGAAGTTGTAGATAAATCGATACATGAGACGGTGACTTTGGTAAAATATAGATAGCTTGTTGTAAAGTATTCTTTGCTACATCACTTAATTGATGCTTTGTTTTATCTGATTTACTATTGTTTGGCTTATGTGTGTTTGAAATTGATTGCCAAAGTGGACTTTGGAGGAATTGGCGTTGATTTCCAAACGATTTATTATCCTTATTTGGCAGGAAAGATGTATAAAATGAAGCCGATGAAAATAATAGCTTATTAGTATGATTATTCATTACATAAGAGAGCAGAAAGGGACAATTGAATATCTTCAAAATTTAGTAAATAATTTATAACAAAAAAGATTTTCTCATATTTAATAGCGCATCCAATAGATATCATGATTGAAATTAGTTGTATCTTCTATATAGATGTGTGGTATCCACCCCGCAATTATTATTATACCTAGAGTTAAAGTTCAGTTTCTCCTTCACCATTATCATCATAATATGTAAATAAATCTCATGATTTTTTAGTCGTTTCAAGGAGAAAAAAGGGAAAAGGGGGGCCCGTTCACAGCATTAAAATTAGACATTCAATTGGATTTAATTTAATTAATTAAGCAGAGAATACGTATATATATTAGACATATATAAGATATCAGGACAGTGGCCTTTGTATATAGTTGCCATTACGATAATTCGTTTTATAAATATCTCTACAGGGGAGTTTCTATTCAGTATCCAGAAACCTATTATTGGATCAAATAGAACAATAAAAATGGTGTGGTCCGGGAACTTGAGGAATCTTGTAATACCTTATATAAGTTTTTTTCTAATGATAGAAAAGTTGAAGTTTACATACGAATGTTAAAAAGCTATTACCATGTTACATTTTGTACCCTTTCAAATATCACAGGTACGACCATGCACGCTGTTTGCAGTGATTATACATTTGACGTTTCCAATTAATTTTCCATACGTATAAAGTAGTTTAATCCTAAAAAAAAAAAAAAAAAAAAAAAAAAAAAAAAAAAAAATAATAAATTCTGAATTGACATTGTTTTAACAATATTACAGTTTCATTTGCATATCCCTGGCCAATTTTATCGTATTTAAACAGATTATACAGGTATAAATGCATGTCATAACTTACCGCCGCTACTTTTTGATAGTGGTAATACAAGCATTAAACTCCAGATAGAGTCGTTTCAAAGGCTGTTTCAAGATAAAAACAATAGTATATTATGTCAAGCTACGATTTAAAAGATCAGCAATTAATAAATCTACGTATATACATATATATTAACACTTTAATCCTGTATTTAATTATCTAAAATGCTCAAAATTTAAACCCCTCAAGTCTTGTTTTTCATGGTTTTAGTTTTTTTTTTTTTTTTTTTTTTTTTTGTCTCAAAATTAGTTGGACCCATTATTCCCATTACTCCCATTACACAGTTTACCATAAAAATAACTCAAACTCTATAAAGATATAGAGATTGAGTGAAATTCGTCTGTTTTGATAAATTAATCGTAGGCAAATATAGATAAAATTCTTATGGTTGGATTTTGCATGAAAAGATATATTCGTATTACTCAATGTTGTGGGGAATATTTAACAAACATTTAATAATAAAAATAAAAAGGTATATCATTATACGTGCCATTGAAACATGTACATATGTCATTTAACTACTAACAGTAATGTATACACATTTTGAATAGAAACTAGTGAAAAAAAAAAAGAGAGATGAATGGTATTTCAGGAAAATATTTGGACGATTTCCAATTGAATTTTAGAATAATATTTAGACTAATAAAGTATTGTTTCTAACCCTCAATTTCCATTATATCTAAATTTTATCCTTACTACATTCTAACTTTATTCTCATTATATCCCTATTTTGTCTGAATTTAAAGTAGAAATACTACTGTATCATACCTTCAATAGTTGTCAATTGAGCAGGTGGTCTGTGCGTTTTTTGATTGTGAAAAACACAGTGTATACTATATAAAAGAGCCTTTCACATTTTTTAAAAGAAACATTTTATTGCTTTTACATATATTGTACATATATAACTTAATTTTACATAAAAAAATTCATATAAATGGATAACTATTTACAAAACAAGAAGAGAAAAAGGATGAATTTAATGTATAGAATGGTTATTTTGAGTTGTACTGGCAACAACCACTTGACCATGATGATTCAATAAAACCGGCCTATTAGAACTGTTTGATTTTAAGTTTGGCAGATGTTGACGAATAACATCTGTATGATGTTGCTGAGCAGAGGCATAAACACCTAAACCATAACGCCCAGTTGTTTGAGGTTGAGGAGTAATTAATGCGCCTTGCTGTTGCGTTGATGTATTTTTATGTGCTTGTTGATCCCATAAGGAATACAATTCTGAATCTGCATTCATTTGATTATTTCCAGGTGTATCATTGGCAGATGTATTATCAGTATTGAAATTGTTAGATGGCATAGCAGCAGAAGATGCTGGTGTTGTTGATGTGCTATAATATTGTTTTTCTTGATTTTCTTGTTTAATTTGTTGTCTAGTTGAATTAATAAATGAATTATCGAGATGATCGGATGAAAACTGTTGTAAACTATTTTCTAATGATGTTCTTGACCAAATATTTGAATACATTTCCATTTGTTGTTCCTCTTGATTTTGTGGTTGTTGTTGTTGTTGTTGTTGTTGTTGTGAGGAAGAACGATCATAATTCTTGTTGTTGGTAGATATAGCAGGTGGCCTCCATGCTGTTGGCGTAGATAAACTTGTAGTAGAAACATGGAATGATGCAGGTCGAGAATAGGGGTCCATAAGAGGCGTTGATGTTGTCATAGAAGTAGTGGATGTATTTGGTGCCGATAAATGACTGTAAGCATTACTGATTTGTGATAATGAAGATTGTGGGCGAGAAATATCTTCATCTCGAGACATGGTAGATTTTTCTAAAGGTGCTGAAGCAGTACTTGATGTTGGCGATACAAGGCCGTACGGCATTAATCCATTATTATTATTATTTGCTCTCGCTGGCCAGCGATCATCCACATTAGAATAGTGATCAGTTGACATAGGTGCCATATTGTTTTGATTTGGTGCTGTTGTTGTTCGAGGAATAATGGGTGATAATACATGAATCTTTGGGCTACTGTTTCTGCTATTACTGTTGCCTGTATCTGCATCAATAAGAGCTTTATCGATGGTTGTAGCAAAATCTTGAATACGATCAAGGACTCGATGATGTAAAAGGATTTTCATTGATCGTAAAGAGCGTTGAAACATAAATCGAGCATGTCTAGCAGTGTTTAACTTTTCATCTGCGCAATTCATGATATGTACTCGTACAGCTGCCATGATTGTTTCTGCCACTAAAGTAAAAGACATTATGGTATTAGGTTGATCAACCATTGCACATGTCAATTGAGTCAAATTAGTTGCCACTGTAGAACAGCGTTGTTGAATAATAAGAGATACAGGTGAAGAACTAAGAGATGTTGATGCAATTGGTTGTAAAACTGAAATTTCCAAGAAATTGAAAACTAAATGCAAATGTGCTACTAAAGCATTTAAATGTGGTTGTGTGGGTATCATATCATTACTTGTATTTAATGGTGTCCACTGCAATTGCTGTGGTAAATTTCGAAGCCAATAGAGCAGTTGTTCATCTATATCAAGCACTAATTGCTCATTTTCCGGCGATCGTAATATACCAGCTTGTCGATCTGGGATCTCTAATTCAAGTACTCGTTCACTTATTTGCATCAATTTAATGTGCTCTACAAAGCAATTATTGACATCAAATTCACTACCATCATCGGTACCAAGCACAACAGGAAAATCAATGTCAATATCCTTTGAAGAGAGTAAATAAGGTTTACCCGTAACCAAACTTTGCACCTTATCTAAGCAATAACAGACCCAATAAACTCGTTTACGAAGCTCAATATCATCTGGAGTAGCACCTGTATTATGAAAACTATATCTTTTGTGTAATTTGAGATCGTAACACATTCGGCAAGCCATGTCACGATAAATACGAGCTTTGTTTCTTCCAATGTGGGGACCTGAACCATAGCGATTTGACTCAAAAGTAGACAAAAGACAGAGAGAAATGACCAAACTAAGATTGGGGGTATCAATGCAAGAATCCAGTAGTAACTGAGCTTTCTTAAAGTAAACGTCTGCTTCGGCCGCATCTTCTTGTGAGTAATGAGCAGCATTACAATACATACTATTTAATAATAAAGGGGTAATTAATGCATCTCGATGCTCCAATAGACGGTAGAATATTGATTTGGGAAGAATCGGGAAGATGGTATGTCGGTGGCGGAAGAAAAGAGCCAACAAATTACTATTTAAATTAACGGGAGATGCTGAAGGCTGTGTTAATTCATTCATTGCTGTTGTTTCCTCAGCACCATTAAATAACAGGTTTATATCAACTAACCAACGACCTTCTTTACCTTCACCTGGCCACATCATGCTTAATTTTTCCAATTGTCGAAATGTTTTGTTTAATTCATCTTGCTCTTTCGACTTTTGCTCTAAATTAATTTCATTTGATTGATAATATACATTGTCTACAGGCAATGGTCTTTTTTTGGAGCACTCGGATATTGGCGAATGGCTCAATGAAGGACGGCGCTGCTGTGATAACCTGTTATCTTCCATTCCTGGAACGTTGGTGGGATGAGCATCAGACGATTGCTGAGTTTCATCAACTGTGCCATCTTTGGAAAAGGAACAAGGCCTTCGTCTAGCTAAATAAAGTGTGTTTATTAACAATGTTTTTGATTTATCAATATTTATTACTTACCTTTACACTAATAAACATCAAATAATATGAAGCATTCGAACATTTAATAATCTTTATCTTTTATATATTAAAGCAAAAATAATTATTTACCTGCATACATGGTTGAACACCATCACACTAAAAAAAAATTAAAGCATTTTGTTAATAAAACATTACTTCGAGGTTATCATGACAACGAAAAATGAAACTACCTTAATTTTCTTGACTCGGCATGTAAAGCAGGCTCTTGATACTTTAAGTCTCTTCTCTCTCGGTTGATGTACTTTTTGTTGATGAACTTGAAGAGAATTCATTCTGAGATTATGAGAAATGGGTATTTTTGTTTTGAATGAATAAAAAATGAGGGAAAAAAGGGAAAAACGAAAGTTTTTTCCTTCTGAATGTGAAAATACCTTTTTTCAATGAAAAACTGAAAAAAAAAAAGATTCTTCTTTCGAAAAAAAGGGTCCATGTTTCTCATAAACACCGCCTTGATTCGTTTATGTAAGCTCCGCCTACCCAATCACCCTTCAATCACCGAGATACTCGAGGGAAAGGGCCCTTCCTTGGACCCTGTAAAATCACATCTACCCTGAAAAAACTTATGAGGTGACACTTTTTCGTGAGCTATTTTCATCTTGCATTCTATTTCCCTTTTGCACGTGGAACAAAATCTTTATTGCAAATTTAAATACCTATACATAAAGTATATAAAAATACATCTCTCATTGGATTGTAGCTATCTGCGAACTACCATTTTCTTTCAGAGATTGTATAAATGCGTATACATACTGAATGTATTTAACAAAAAAGAAATTATCTTTAAATACACAGAACAGTTAAACTTTTACAAAATAAAGAGAATGTTTTAATATAGTACTATATAACATTTTTATTTTTTTTTAAACCACAATAATATTCAAGGCGATTGTCTGCCCTTTCTTCAAATCAAATTAACTTGGGCTGAATGCCCTAAAAGGAACCTCGGTAAAAATGTGATTACATAAATGGAATCTGTGTTTCAAGAGGGATACACAGGCTAGAGTCGGCTATTTGTATTACAATTTGATAATGAATTACATTTCATTATTCATATTTCATAGGTTGGGATGTGAATACCTTGACAAATGTAGTAATACACATTAAAATATAAATGGTTTTCCCGTAGTACAAGTCGAGAAAATCAATGAAAAAACCTGAAAGTTTGTTGTTTGTTGTTTGTAAATATGTAATTAATGCTCCACTAAATAAAGTTGTAATATAAACAAGCTAAAATATTGTAGAACAAGATGGATAGCAACCAAGTTTACATTTATTGCTATCAAAGAGCCTTGTTTATGTAATATTTTTACATAAATATTTGATATTTTTATAATAAATTCCCATGGGGAATTTATGCTATTTCAATACTATACAAAGTTATACCAATGTTAGAAACTTTAGTTGAATCTTAAATGCTTCTTGTTATTAAACACTGTTGCGCTTTTAATTTTAAATATTCTGATACAAAATACTTAAAGGAAAATTAAATATCTTAGCAAACTAGGTATGTATGCATGTTTGCAATATAATAATGCAGGTTTTTGTTACGTTATACCGCTTTGTTACTGTAACCATCTGCATATCGATTTGAATGATCACAAACTCTGTTTTTCTTTTCACATTAATTTCGTGATTGTTACAGTTACAAAATTTGTGAATTTCTTGGATTATGTAAGTTTGGTTATCTCGTCAGGATCTAAAAATTGCGATTGCTCCTCTAAAATAATTATTTATATTCAGGCAACTCTGATATTCATGTTCTTTTTTACTTTATGTAATACTAAATCCTTACAACAGCTCACTTTTGGTGCAAATGACTACATTTATGTACTACGCCGTTGTTTATATTTAGATTTAAAGCAATAATAACCACTCAATATAGTGTAATTTATCTTATGCATCAGAAAAATAACACGCCAATTAGCAGCCTATATTTTATATGATGCTATTTATCTCAGATTAATTAGCTTTATTCTATGTATATAAGAATACAAAGCTACCGAAATATATTGAAAATTTAATCTTTACAGTCGGAGCACTATACACATTATATACAATACTATCATGATTCATGATGCTCCTTGAAATACGCTATAATAAATTCATCAAAACCATTCACATAAGCATTAAAAAAAGTATCGTCTTGATGATAATGGTTTTTTGATCATTATGAGTTTAAAAAAGTTTCAAATTATACTTTGTATCATGAATGAATTTCCGTGTACAAAAGAAGTGCACAGTAACATACGCATACGGAAAAACAGCACATTATTATCGGAAAACTCATCAAAACATATATGCTTGCATATATAGCGCAAATATTGCTTTTAATTGTTTATCTTGAATACTGTTAAATAGTTGTGAATTGACTGCATTATGTGCATTATGCTACCTATTTCTACGTTCATATTATAATTTAAGAAAGATTCAAAAACACGTATAATCCGCTGCTTTTTCCTCCAAAACTGGGTTCTATTTTTCATCCTTGCTCTATTTTTTTTTTTTTTTTGCGCCAAATAACACCAAAAATAAACTATATATCAATGTACCTGAGATGTTCCTCTTTAATTCAAAAACAAGTATCCAAAAATATCCTATTTTTTGCCGTTGGTACAGCTTATTTAGTGCCAATGTTTCAGATTCTTATACATATTTCACTGCTATAATTAAAACTTTGAGCTTTCATATCTCTTCTACAAAAATTAGGCTATAGTACTACTTCTTAAATACTAAGCCTACTTGTTTTGTTGTACTTTATAATATATTCAAGTATGAAATAATTCTGGACACTTTTTTTTTTCTTTTTATGACATTCTTTTGTAGCAGATTTCAGAATAATCGTTAAATCGAGCAGCGGTTACTTTTTGTTTCAATCAAAAAATACCTTGGCGAGCTTTATCAATTCCAATTAAGTACATTTAAAATATTGAATTTTCGTAGAGATATTCTCAAAAATATGTAAAAAAAAAAAAAAAAAAAAAAAAAAGAATACTTTCGGATTTGCTCCAAAAAAAGACCAGTATTCCCTCATCTCAAATTTTAAATTTAAGAAAACTTGATAAAAATCTTGTTTTCTCTATAAAAAACGTAGCTAAAAAGCTTACCAATATTTAGATCAATAGATACTTTTTCGGTGCATTTTATCAACTATTTAAATTTGGCATGTGCTTATAAAAAATGGCGTGTATCTTCAAAAAAAAAACCTTTAAAAATTTCTGTCGCATTTTACCCAAAATTTAATGTAACATAGTTTTCCAAATTTCGTTTAGGTATTATGCAAAGTTTAAAACTACACTAAAACGGTTTAAAATACAAGTTAAACTTATATTGCAGTCCATGAGCTATCAATCAATTTTGTTTTTTGAATCGATTTGTCAAATCAATTTTGGGACTCATTTATGAAAGGCTCCAAGTTGTGATGATGTAAAACAGTACTTTAATTATGTCGACGAAAACCTTTATTTTTTGCTGAAGCAAAAAATGCAGAGGAATTTCTAATGTGTTCTGTTTTGTGTTAACAAAACATTAACATCTCAATTTAGGTACTCAACTTTTTTAATCGATTTTAGGTCGACTTTGGCCGATGTTTATCTAGTGCACCTATGTTCTAATACCAGCTCTTTTATCTTCTAGCCAATGTCAATGACTCATAGAGAAGAGATATTTTTTTTTGGCAAAATTGGCGTGATTTGATTCAATTTTGGATAAAAAAATTGAAATACATCTGATGGCCATTGTTATATCAAAACATGCTATTCAAAGAAATACCCTGCTAAAATAAGATATATTTTATTAATTCATTGATGTTAAGAGTTATTTGTGAATAAATCGTATTTCTAAAAAGAATAATAATAAAGACCAACAATATTTATTATAGAAAACGTAGGCTTTATTATTAGAAGAATCAGTAGTTAAAGAAAGAACACAGAGCTTCAAGGCCTTGGTTTAAAAGACTATTTATTACATTTACACTTTAATATGAGTTAGAAATGGGATTGATTCTAAAATGGCTGCTTAGTGTCCTCAAAAAACCGGCAGATGCTTCATATTTATATGATTTAAAAATGCCTAAAAGTTTATTAATACATCTAATTAAATGTTAAATGATGTGGTATCCGATATGAGCTGGGAACAAATCATAACAATGGATTCTATAGAATTGGGGAATAGGTGAATGTATTATTCAAATAAGATGTGAGATTTGAAATGTTAAAGAATCTGTAAGAATAACCTTGCCAAAGTACTGTATTACATTTTTATTAACGATACATCCTTTGAATGTATTTATACACACTCATTATTATAATTATTACGAGGGTTTTACTATCTAAGAATATGATGTAGATCAATACAGATGCTTCGATTTTCTATAACACCAATTATAAACTGAGACCTAAGATGTGAGACCTATGATGTATCTTGAGATAACAGGATTAACTATGCTTCATTGATACCAAGTGTTGTTGAGTTTGTTAAAATGATGAGTTGTTAATTTTAGTGGTTAGAGTATGAGATTTAGTGTGATATGAAATGTCAAAAGGGTCAATAGAAATAATCTTGCCAAAATATTACACTTTTATTAACGATACATCCAGAGGATGTATTTATATACTTTCATTATAACTAATACTAGATTTAATATCTTAAGAATATGCTGTGGAACAACGTGGAGAACATGATGTAGATCATGTGAATACACTTTAATCTACTATAATACCGATTATAGACTGGGACATTGGATGTGCGACCTTGATATAGATATTGACACAACATGATATACTAAATGTCATCCCATGTTAGATTCTAATAATTGTTTTTGAGTTTGTGTATCTCTATAAACTTTTGATAAATCAGCCATTTAAGAACTGAGACCTACTTTTTGCAGCTTTCGTATAATGATCGGGTTTACGAGAATCTACTTAACAAAGATTACAATTAAAAAGAATGCGTAATTAATCAGTTCTTTAACTGTAGAATAAAAAAAGATTACGATTACTTAAACATAAAAGTATGATGGCCTTTTATGATAATTTAGTAATGCGTTCCCAAGATACAATTAAGAAAGGTATGAACTGCTATGCAGTGAATAACAAAGCTGTCTACTAAAATAAAAAGTATAAAACAAAAGCGGTAGAAATACAATTATAATCAGCTAAAGTTTTATTACAAAAGATTTCTGAAGATTAAATATAATTGAAAAAGTATGAGGGTACTCATAATGCTTTAGAAAACTTGTATAATATCAGCCTATCATATTAGAATGGAGTAATCTACTAGTTTTGGGTTATTGTTATTGATATCATATGTAAAAAGGGATCAATCATGCAAAGCATCGACCATAAAAGGTTGTGTGTCAATTGTGACAATGCGGGCCTTTGGGGAGCTATTGATGACTATAGCCAAATCTATTTAGGTAGCCTTGTTGATTTTAATAGTATACAGTACTATAGTAATAGGTAGAATTGCATTGAAAACAAAATCAATTATAGTGGTGTTATAATACTAAGCAGCAAATTGCATTCATTGTAAAAATCTAGTAAACGAAAGGGACAACGGCGCAAGGTAAGCTTTGATTGAGAGAAGAGATAATATCTGCCATGTGAATGGGCAATTTATTTTTTGGGTTGGTGAAATGAAGTTATATTAAGATGGAATGCAATTAAATTTCAAAAATCTATATATCGAAAATACGATTTAATAGCATGTCAAAAGTAAATTGTGATCTGAAACATTTAGATTTATTGTGCGATTAATTTTACGTGCAAAGCACAGTAGTAGGGCATTTGCAATCAAATGAAATATTGTATAATAATTACAAGTTTCCCATGCATTATTAATTTTTCTTCCGATTGAAATAGCAAAAATCCTTTTTGTATTGAATAGTAACTGTTAATTACAATGTTGACGATATGTCAACAGCTACTTTGTTGGCTCTTTTGTTTGGTAAATTCTCATATAGTAAATGTTAGCTGTGTTCAACAATGCTAAAATTTATTTTAGTTTTTTATATAAATTTACCAAACAGAATCAAATTTATGAATACTCTTCTAGCATATTTTTTTCATTTTATTCTTATTTTTAATTGTTAGATATACAGTGGCTCCCAAAACTGTCCCAGTGTTTGCTAGTTTTGAGTTTAGCATGATTTTTAGGTACAACGAATATATTTAAGTTACGACATATTTTATATATTTAGGAAGACAAAATAATTTTCTT
>JAEPRC010000318.1:0-47317 GCA_016758945.1 Mucor plumbeus
CGACTTAAATATCTTGATCTTATTTCTCTTCTCATCTGGGCTACTTTATCTGCACAAAAATTTTTATTCTGCCCATTTGTGTAGATTATCATGCCTATGGGAAGCATAGGTCGGCCGTAGTGGTAAAAAAATACTCAAATTGAAGAACACAATAACAAAGATATTAACTTTGGTCAACTGCTCCCTCGTGTCTCGTGTCATAGTTGCTTGCACTGCCAATATAAATAAGATTTCAAGCATAATATAAAATTATTCTTTAAAATCAAAATTACCTAAACAGATATGGCTATAGTCAATAGTTCCCAAAAGGCCCATATTGTCATACATGACATACAACTCTCTTTATGGTCGATACTTTGCATAATTTATTCTCTAAATTATTATATCAATAGCAATAGCTCAAAACTAGAAGATTACTTCATTCAAGTCTGGTGGTATACAAAGTCTCTAAATCATTATAAATACCATCATACTCTTTCAATTATTTTAAATCGTCAGAAACCTTTTGTAATAAAACTTGTTAATTATAATTGTATTTCTACCGCTTTTGTTTTTGACTTACCAAGACTTGTATTAAATAAATTCAGCGTAAAAAGTACCTTTTATTAAGATGGATTGAATAGGGCTTTATAATAGTTATTATATATACGTGATAAGATCTACTCGGCAGGAATCCATTAGAAATCATAACAATAATATAAATAACTATTAATTGTATTGATAAATGTGTAGAGATGTAATATGTTATGTTTCATTGTTAGTTCCTAATAGATAGAAAACAGCTACAGAACAATAGAACTTCCTAAATCTGTCAAAGATATTCTAATTTTGGAAAGTTGTAATAATTTTGATAGATCAGTTTTTATATATTTTTTTTATTTAATGAACGATTGGTTATTTGCTGCACGTACAATGCATTAATAATATGAAAAAAGAACTCTCACACTATGGGAAAAAACGCGAAAATAGCAATTTTAAAATCTGCAGTTTTTATTTCTTTACATAATATTGTTTTAAAGTTATACCTTTCCAATAACATCTTCACGTGAAACAGTTTTTGTAGCGATTAGCATAGTAGCTTTTTCAAAAAAGTTATGATTTATATCTCATTATTGTACACCTTTTCCCCCGTGGTGCATACTTTACTGCTGCTGAAAATAAAAAACTTTGAGGCTTCATATCTCTACAAAAAATTAAGCTATAATAACTCTTTCTAATAATAAACTCACTTGTTTTGCTGAGCTCTAAAGCATGTTGAAGTGTAAATTTCTTTTGGGAGCTTTTTCTTGTTTTATTTCTTTGAAATCTTGATAGCAGATATTAAAACGCTTATTAAATTGAGCAGCAGTTACTTTTATTCATTGATCTATGAGAATTATGTTGCGTCCAAAGTTTGTTATAATAATTTAGAAGATAATGCACCTTTGGATTTGTAATCCCTATTGGGAATAGGAGAACTAAGTGACTCATGACAACATTCTTAGTGTGTTCCTTATAAATGACCCTAGAGTGAGGGATATATTTGATAAATATCAGGTACATGCATTATGCAGGAAACAAATATATGCTATGTTATGATAGTAAATACTGATCTAATGAATAGTTATAATACATAGAATTTGTATATAAATAAGACAAATTATTGATATTAAATAAAGATTCTCTTCAGTTTTTGTGTGTGATTTAATTTAATCAGTTCCTTTATTAAATTATACATTTTTTCTTGCAACAATATTTATCTTCAATGTTGTTGCAATTCAAGTTATTCCGTAATTTTGAATATTTTGTTGAGTAGTTGGGTTCTTAATTTACTTAATTCAGAACGGCTTTTTAATTTGTTTTTGACAACAGTTTGTCAAACATGCGTTCAGAACAGACCTTACTTGTTCTATTTGATTCACATGATGTATCCTAGGTTTTTTTTTACTTATGATACAATCTATTATGAATATCCTTGATTATTTATGATTTATAATATATTCATAATCTCTTGTTTGGATTGCATGCAATGGCTTCAAATGAGAGAGGTTTTAATCTATTATGTGGGGAAATACTGTCTAACTCAGCACAAACATGCAAATCATACAATGCTGCACTCCATGTGTTTATTATCATGCTATTATGAAACCATAAAAGTATAATTTTATTTCTATTCACACAATATCCGCATATTAATTATAATTATATTATCATTCACATTTAACACACTTATCCAATTAGTATATAAACTCTCTCTATAAGCTCATAATAAAACGGCACTTTTTCATTTGAATAACTCTATATGTTTACCTTTCGATGTTTATTGAAAATTGGCATAAAATCAACTGATAATCAGAAATTGAATTTTGAAGCTACACTTAATGTGCAGTATGTATATAAATAAAATTTTTTGGTTTTATTAGCTAAAAACCATTTTTGCAGAATTTTAGTAAGCGGGTTTAAAAAAATCTCTATTCCTATGCGTAAAAAACAAAATAATAATGAAAAACGCTTTTAATCAATGATGCTAATCCAAATAGGCTAGAAGTTTGAAGATATATACTACGACTGTAACGATGTCCAGAATAAAAACTTTAACATCCCATTGATTTTCTGGTTAGGTCTTTGGAATTAAACGCCTACTTTTTTAGGCCTATAGAAAAGCTATGTGTCATGTTGTGCAGCATGCAAAGTGAAATATATGTCTCAGAACCTAATGCTATATTAAGTAACCTCAGGGTTCTTGAAATTATGCGGATATACAATGGATCATTGTGCGGTGAAAAAATGCAGCTAGAATTAAGCGAGATAGTGCAAAAAAAGCTTATAGTTACTAGACATTTTGCATATATTATTTTGTTGAACACCTGACACGAAATTTTTAATGTTGTTTCTACTTACTAAGGCAATTTTGGAGTAACAGCGTTAAATAATGGGATAATATTTGAATCTAATTACTGATCTTATTGAATTATAAATTTTTCTGTTAGAGCATTTTATTTTAAGAAAATCTGTACAATGTTTAAGATAGACTTCATTTACATGCTCTTGCAGTTTATGATGTCGCTGAGATATTTACGATAAAAAACTGACACTCAAACGTTGAAAAAATCAAACAAGGTTTAAAGGATTTGATATAGTACACGGAGCATGGAAGACGTATATAGTTAAAAGAGTAAGATGTTACAATTAATTACAAGTGAGAGATTCTTTTTTTTTATTCTACTATTATTTACAGCATAAGTAGGAAAAGTAGAATTAAAAAAACTTTAAATTGAAATTGAAATTGAAACTTAAAAAATTTACGATATAATGTCTTTTTTTTTTTCGAGATCAAAAAAAATTATTTAATAATAAATATCACTTTAAGAAATGTTTTCTTAAAAACTTAAAATATATAAATTATAAAAGATGTTTTTATGGTAGGGATTTGTAGATCCCACGACGTTTTTATTTAATCTGTAAACAAAGATGTTATTTATTATTACATGTATGATGTACGCGATATGGCTATATTTTTTATGTTTTCAAAAATAAATAATTAATCTTTTAATTCAAATATTACGTTTGTTATGTACGTATCTGAGTAATTAAAAGAAGACAAATGTCGATTGTTGTTTCTTCCACAATTTTGCCTGACTTTGTACAAACTATGCAAAGTTTTATTTGTGGATTTCTTGTTTGGATTAATTAACTAATTAAAAAGGATTCAAATTTGGTTGCTATCATACACATATATTTAATATATTTCTATTACGCCAGATCATAATGCACACATTAAATTACAAATCTCAGGGTACTTTGTAGTCATGCAACCAAGAATAAATAAGGTTTGACATATAAATGGAAGATCCCTTATCCGGTGACACACATATTGATATATAATGTAACCCCAGGATTGTGCCTCAGACTACATTTTTTTTTGCAATTTTTGTTTGTACAAGAAAAAACAAAGATGATACACACGCACCGCGATTTGTCGCGCTCCATTTCACATTTTTTTTTTTACATCCAAATTTTTTATATCTTTTTTTTTTTTTTTTTTTTTTTTTTTTCAAAAAAAAAATTGTTTACTTTTAGGTAGCTATTTTTTTTTTGATTTCCATGAAAACAATAAACATTTATTGAAAGTTTGATTTAGCATAGTTTTCGTTAAATTTCACATTTTAAATTATTTTTTCACAAATACCCTCAACTTTGAATTATTAATAAATTATACATATTTAGATTATTTTTATGTTTCATCATGTTTTTTATTTAAAAAATATAATAGAAAAAAACTGTACAGGGAAAAAAATCATCTTTAGATTCTTTTTTTAGTTTGTTTGTTTGTTGCAAATTGTAAAAAAAAAGCTAGCATTGATTGAAGGTGATATGATATTTAAAGGGTGAGATGGCGAGTTTAAAGAGAAAAGGGTATTCTTAAAAAATTAAAACGAAATGTTGATGATTTAAGAACGTTCACCACGGAGACGACGAGCCAATTGGATATCCTTGGGTTGGATAGTGACACGCTTAGCGTGGATGGCAGCCAAGTTGGTATCTTCAAAGAGAGAAACCAAGTAAGCTTCGGAGGCTTCTTGAAGAGCACCAATAGCGGAAGATTGGAAACGCAAATCAGTCTTGAAATCTTGAGCGATTTCACGAACAAGACGTTGGAAAGGGAGCTTACGGATCAAGAGCTCAGTAGACTTTTGATAACGACGAATTTCACGAAGAGCGACAGTACCGGGTCTGTATCTGTGAGGCTTCTTAACACCACCAGTGGAGGGAGCAGACTTACGGGCGGCCTTGGTAGCCAATTGCTTACGGGGAGCCTTACCACCGGTAGACTTACGAGCTGTTTGCTTAGTACGAGCCATATTTAATATATAAAAATTGAATTTAGGAAAACAAAAGAGAAGAGAAAAAATGCTAAAAGGGGCAAACATAATTGCCTCTATTTATAAGGAGTTTTTCTTGTTTCGGGCATTTGAAATTAATAACCCAAAAATGGACATGAAAAACTACATTTTTTTTTTTTTTTTTTTTTTTTTCATGATTTGAAATTTTTGCGGTGATTTCAAAAAATTTGTACACTTGTTTTTTTTTTTTCTTTTTGCTATCATGGTACCTTACAACATAAATTTTTTTTTCTCTAACAAAATTATGAAAAAACAACAACATAAAATTGCATTAAAACTATTAATTTCAATAAACCATAAAGAAAATGTGATTTTCATTCAAAAACATTTCAAAAATGAAATCTTACATTAATTTGATTGCAATTTCTTACAAGCATTAGTTTTTCTTTATTTTGATGATGAGAAAAATTGTTTTTTTTAAAAAAAAGTAGACGCGCGACGGTATTCGGTTATTTAATTGATGTATTCTAAACAATTTTTTTTTTTGCAATTAAAAAAAAAAAAAAAAAAATACATTTGATGATCCAAATTAAAAAAAAATCTTGTGACCTCTCTGCAAACATATAAAAGGGGCCACTTCCGCACAGAATTTCAGGTTTTCTTTTCTTTTTTTACTAAAAATCCCAATTTTTAAATATATATAAAATGACTGGTCGTGGAAAAGGTGGTAAAGGTCTCGGAAAAGGTGGTGCCAAGCGTCACAGAAAGATTCTTCGTGATAACATTCAAGGTATTACCAAGCCTGCTATTCGTCGTCTCGCTCGTCGTGGTGGTGTTAAGCGTATCTCTGGTCTCATTTATGAAGAAACCCGTGGTGTCTTAAAGGTCTTCCTTGAGAACGTCATTCGTGATGCTGTTACTTACACTGAACACGCCAAGAGAAAGACTGTTACCTCTTTGGATGTTGTCTATGCTCTCAAGAGACAAGGTCGTACTCTTTATGGTTTCGGTGGATAAATACATTTTATTTTGTCTATTCAACTTCAAAATTCCATAATATCCCTCTTTTTATTTTAAAAAGAAATCCAATCAAATCTTTATTTTACGCATTCTATTCGTCTCCTTATTTTTCTTTATCAAATACGATCCTCCAAGTTTCCTTTTTATTTCGTTTAACTCGGTGACAATCAATTCTCTTATTGCAAGTTCAGCATTCTGTATATAGCTTTACTTTAGCTTTTTGGTCTTTGCCATCAAAAACTTAAATATTAAAATATTTTTAAAAAATCATTTTTTTTTCTTTTTTTTTCTTTTCTAAGTTTTCAAATTGTTGCAACTATAAATAATAATATTCTGGTATTATATGTGTAGATACGATGATGAGAATATAGTGATTATCTTATTCACTGATAACCAATGATATTGTCAAATTCACTGGATCCAATTGCAATTGTGTAAAAAATAAAAATTCTTTCAGAATCGACAATCTGAAAATATTATAAACAAATAACGACACTTCAACGGTTTTTGTTAGTTCATCCAGATAGCAATCGTTCTGAGGCCAACCTTGTATTTGTTCTATTATCTCGTACATTATGTATGATTTTTTTTTTAGCTCATGCAAAGTGAGTTTTACGCATTACAATCAACTTTAGGGTATTTCCTGTTGATTGCGGAGCATAAATAATGGCAATCATCATCATGAATCATCCAAGGCTGACTTTTACATGCTTATAGGAATACATTTATGCCTTTTTAAAGATAACCTCATCAAATTACATAGAAATACACACGCATGATTTTTCACTCTTGATGAAATGCCATTGAGATATGCAAGTATACATTTAAAGTGACATGCAGTAATTGTTATTTATTTATAAAAGCGGTCCGTAAAAAAAACAAGAGCATATATGCCTGATATCTAAGAACGTCTGTTAATGCTTTTTTTTTTTTTTTTTTTTTTACTGTTGCATTTATTTAGGTAAAAAAAACCTGTAAATCATACGAAAAGCACATAAAGTTTATCACTCAAAACATCAAAATTGAAATCTCAGATTCAGGGGATATCTATTTTGTTTACTCTTTTTTTAATCAAATGTACCTAGGTATAATTATAAATTTACGTCTATAATTTTATATATTACCATAGAAACATTTAAACGCAAATTATTTAAGCAGCTAAAAAAATTAACTAAAACAGCTGAAAAAACAAATAGACAGGCCCTTTATATGAATGAATTTCACTGGTTACATAATGATGCACAGACTTGATTTAAATTGTTTCACAATCAACTTTAGCATAAAAACAAAATTGCAATTAATGATTTTCACCTTAAATAAACGTTTCAAAACTCAAAATATTTATAGTAGGTAGTGATTCATGTTTTTTTTTACAATAAATCAAGCAAAAACCAGCAACTTTGATGCACTGAATTTGTTAGTTTGCGGCGGTTTCTGAGGCTGGTCATCACACCAAACCATTTCTCGAAATTCTTAGTTACTTCCTGATGCATTATCTCCAATTTTTTTCTCTCGCAAAAAAACTACTTTGACAACGACCTTCGATCGTTACAATTATAAGCAAAATTTCATGAAAATAAAAAAACCAACCTTTTCTGGCTTAAAAGAGAATGCTTTATTAAGGCATATATAGACGAAAAGCGACAATAGCTGTTTGCTTAATAGTAATTTTTTTTATTTTTGCTCGGAAAACAAATTTTGAGTTTTTCTCAATTCAGGAAAAACTTTTGATAAAAAAATTATTAGTTATTTATATCATGAGATTTTTCATAAAAAAATTGTACAGTTCTTAGTTAATGACCAACATACTGAATTTTGAGAAATTAACGATAAAGGTGTGTGTGTGTGTGTCTGTTTTAAATTGTGTTTTTTGATTGATCCACGTACGATAAGAGTATTAGGGCATATCGAAAAGGCGGATGCAATTGAGACAAAATAATGAGACAGGATAAAATATAAGAGATAAAATATAATGAAAACTATTTAAAAAAACTAAACTAAACTAAAGTAGCTGCAGGAGGGAGTGGCACTGATCTTTCTCGAATGTTATGAAGGGACGAAAATTTCAGAATTGAAAAACCAACCGGGGTTTGAATATTTTTTAGAGGAGCTTACTGATATGTTCAAACTGGTATATTTTAGATTGTAAAGAACTAATAAATACGTTCAATCTTTACGTGGAGCATATAAATTATGCTAAACTACATAATATCATGTGAAATATATAACAATATTTTTTGTTTGCTTTTATGACGTAAAAAAACAAGATAAAATAATCGTTTGTTCAAAGTGACCCAAAAAATTTTTTTTTTTGTGTAGTCGATCTTAAGAGCTGAGCAAGCATTTCTGCGAATAATTAAGCTATACCAAAAAACCATTTTTCATATTAATCAGCTTACAGCCTTTCTATTGCTGATTATTTTGACACTTAAACTTTGATATATAATATGGAGAAAAATGCAAGACAATGATTTATAAATTCAAAATAACAGTCAATTTAATATATTTGTTGTAATATTTGTACATAATATCTTTATAAAATAAACATTTGGATTTTTTTTAGAATAAAGCAAATAGTGGAATAAAATGGGGTAATTTAGTGGTTTATAAAAAATAATTTCCAAAAGCTAAACATTGATTAAAAAGAGATTTTTTTTTTTTTTGGAAAAAGCTATGAAATGATGATTTTTGTTTGTTTGTGCGAAGTGATTGAGATATATATATATTTTTAAAGTTCTTGAGAAGCACCAGCCTTCTTGGACTTGGTAGGCAACAAAGAAGCGTGGATGTTGGGAAGAACACCACCTTGGGCAATGGTGACATGACCGAGGAGCTTGTTTAATTCTTCATCGTTACGGATGGCCAATTGCAAATGACGAGGGATAATACGAGACTTCTTGTTATCACGAGCAGCGTTACCAGCTAATTCAAGAATTTCAGCAGCGAGATATTCGAGAACGGCAGCAAGGTAAACGGGGGCACCAGCACCAACACGTTGGGCATAGTTTCCACGACGCAAGAGACGATGGATACGACCAACAGGGAATTGGAGACCAGCCTTAGCTGAACGAGTTTGAGACTTTGAGTTAGAAGCAGACTTTCCACCAGATTTACCACCAGACATTTTTATATAATATTTTCTTTTAAAAGGGTTGTTGAAGAAAAAAAAGAAAAAAAGAGATTTGTAAAAGTTCAATGCGAGTTTATATATATTCAGAGTTAGTCTAAAAAGTCCGAAGTATTTTTTTTTTTTTTTTCTTCTAGATGATTTTTTTTTTTTTATTTTCTTGTACGCCCTCCAACATTTGACACCATATGTCAGATTTTCCTGTAATAAAAAAAAAAAAAACATCAAGAAAAAATTGTAATTTTTTTTTCATTCAAAATAAAAGCGATTATGTCTAATTCGAGCATATTTCGCGTTTTTTTCGCGATTTCACGATGTTTTCGTTATAATTTACTACATTTTTTATT
Source organism: Mucor plumbeus (assembly GCA_016758945.1). NCBI lineage: Eukaryota > Fungi > Mucoromycota > Mucoromycetes > Mucorales > Mucoraceae > Mucor > Mucor plumbeus. Next base: position 9,318 of record JAEPRC010000318.1, read on the forward strand.
TTTGGAAGTTACAAATAATTTTTTATTACAATTGCTATTTACAGATGTCGAGTCACAGATATCACAATTTTATATAAATCTGTAAATTTCTCGGAATTTCGGTTTTTCTTCTTTTCTTTAAACACATTTACTTATAACTAAAATGGCTGCTGATCTCCCTACCAAAGATAACAAGAAGACTGCCCCCAAGGACAACAAGAAGAGAAAGGTCACTCGTCGTGAGACTTACTCCTCTTACATTTACAAGGTCTTGAAGCAAGTTCACCCCGATACTGGTATCTCTAACAAGGCCATGTCCATTTTGAACTCTTTCGTTAACGATATCTTTGAGCGTATTGCTTCCGAAGCTTCCAAGTTGGCTGCTTACAACAAGCGTTCTACCATCTCTTCTCGCGAGATCCAAACCGCTGTTCGTCTTATCCTCCCTGGTGAACTTGCCAAGCACGCCGTCTCCGAAGGTACCAAGGCTGTCACCAAGTACACTAGCTCCAAATAAATTCTCATCTGTGTAATATCCACTCAATAACTTACAAGAACCAAAAAAAAATGATGAACTTGGATTCTCATTTTTTCCATTACCCTTACCTATTTGTACAGAATTCTTTTTTTTTTAAATCATGCCATAACAAATTTTTAATATCATTGTAAAAAAAAAGAAATTAAATAAAAATAAATTTGCTTCTTTGCTTTTCGATAATTTTGCTGATTATAAAATTAGTTTTTTTAACCGTTGTGTAATTGACGAAAGTGTTTTTATAAACTTAATTGGCGTTAATACGCGTTTTAATTTACGAAAAAAAGATCATGGCGTAGCAAAATTACTTTAAATTATAATCTTAAAATTGGCACACTGTTGGATTATTATAGCTTTAAAATAGCTTTTAAACATTACTTTTAATCAGCCTGTCAATTGTGTCAATGAATTGAGTTAATTAACATACTATATTCCAGTTTTAAAGACTTTCAATTATTATTGAAGGCTACCAACTTGTAAAATGGTGAGTTTCAAAACTGATTATATCCCAAAGAGTTTTAAGCAGATCTTTTGAGAATTAAATAATCAGAATACTACTAGAGCATTATTTGACATACTGTAATTGTCAATATATTCTTTATTTCAAAAAAAACAGCTGATATCACACAATCTAATCCTGTTTTCGTTGTCGAGTTAATTGGAACCCAGCTCAAAACCACCACCACGTTTTATGAATGAAAAATGTCTAAATTACAACAGATGATTCCTCAGTTTATATTATATACTGCTTTTCCTTATTTTAATAAATACAATGTAATACAATTTAATAAATTCCTTTCATAAACTTAAACCTCATAGGAGACAATCAGATAAAAATATTCATCATTTCATCAAATTTATTTTATTTTAGGAAGCGCAAAAATATCAGAAGTGGAATCACCGTCAGCACCAAAATCACCCATATCAGCATAAAACGCACTCAAATCATCTTCCAAGCTCTCTTTGACTTGCTGAGCCTTTTTCAATTCTTCCTTTTTCATTTCCTTTTGTTCTTCCTCCTTACGTTTTCTTTCTTCTACAATAGCATATGAATACTCTGAAGCATAAGCTGATTTATCCCAATAAGCCCAAAGACCATCGACAACATCAGCCGGAATAAACCATTCTGATTGACCATAAACTGGAATAAAACTTTCTTGATTTGCAAATGATATAGTTGCTCTACGACCATCAATGGTCAAAAGTTCTCGGCAATAATCTAATGCTAATCTAGCAGACTAATAGTATATTATATGTATTTAGTATTAATTTGTTACCAGGCACACATTATAAATTTACCTCAACATCTGAAAATTCTACAAAAGCAAATTCGCATGACATTTTTGTTAATTTATCTCTAATTAAAATTGCCCTGTAAACGCCCTGAAGGGAATGTACAGCATTAAAGATAGATTCTTCAGTTGATAAATGATCCAATTGACGCAAAAGCAATATTTTACTAGGTGAAGCAGATACATCTTTTGTTCCATCATTGATCTCGATAGTTTCTGTTTCGTATGATCTCTTTTCTGCAGCAGAAGCTTTATAAAAAAGAAAAAAAAAAAGAAAAATTGAGCATTTTGATATATTAAAATAAATCGATATATATATATATATATATATTACATGAAAAAGATTGTCTACATTCAAGACAATTTCGTCGACTGGAAGGATTAAAATTCCCGCACTAAATCCACATTAGTAAATTATAGCCCTACTAAAAAAAAAAAAAGATTTACCTTGGTACAACGCCATTCTTCTTTATCATCAGCAACATTATTCTTTTTACAATAATCAACACGGACAATATAAGAGTCCATATCAAAAGTTCTATGCTTCTCTACAAATTGAATAGCATGACCTACACTTGTAAAACGAATAAAAGCAAACTTTCTTGATTCGCCAGAATCACGATCCTTAATAAGAGAGACATCATCGATACTTGCTTCCATAGAATTCAATTTGTTTTCAATCTACTTGGTTCAAGTATTGATTAGATTTTGCTGTTATATATATATTTATTTTGTATCTAGAAATATACATCGACTTCTCTTGCTCTATCAGGTAAATTTCTCAAAACAACATTGATATTTGGTTCCAACTTTGAATCTTGTCTAAAATCATCATTATCACGATAATTTCTTCTATCTTGATAATCATTATTACGGTTGCTATGATTACCATAATTTCTATTTTCATAACCTCTGTGGTTGTCATGGTAACTGTTGTTTCTTTCATCTCGTCTATCATTTCTTCTTTCGCTACTATTATGTCTGAATTTATCTTTTTTCTAACAACGTAAGATAGTTAGATTTTGATACAAGCTTTTTTTGTTAACGTGTACTTGGTCGTTGTAATCTTGTCTAGAACGAGTTGGACTACGAGATCTTCTTCTTGAAGTTGAATCTCTTGAAGATGAAGAAGAATAGGTGCGTCTGGAACTGGACATACTGTGTTTGTATTAAAGAGGAGGAAAAGAGAGGAGAAGGAAAAAAAATTGATAATTCCGTAAATACCAGGATTTGGGGGAGCCACAATAATAACCAAATCCAGCCCCCCCCCTCTCTATATAACTTTTTTTTTGATTCTAAATCATCTTTTTTTTTTTTTTTTTTTCTTTCTTTCTTTTCTCTTTTTATTAATTGCTAAGCGTTTTTTTTTTTTCGATTGATACAATGAAGGACCATCTTCTCGAACTTATTGAACCTTCACTTTTAAGGCTCGAATCTTGGATAAAAGCTATTGCGGCTGATGTCCCTGTAGAAACAGACTGGGCTCAGTCCTCTTTCGGCTCATGGTAACAATTAAATATATTTAATGTTTATCTTATAAATAATAAACAATGTTCTTAGGTACAATGAACCTCGTCAACATGGTTTAGAATTGATTTTCTTGGCTAGTTTTTGGGGATTTGCTACGTATATGATGTTTTGTCGTTTACTCAAGCCCGGTACTCAAAATTATAAGCTTTTGACTGAATTCCAGGTTCCTTGTAGAGCTTCATTGACCGAAAGAGCAATGACTTTGTCCTTAATTTGCTCTCTTTTATTGACTTTAACTCACAAGATCATTCGTAATAGAGTTTGGTTTATGATGCAACCATGTCATATGAGTGGTGTGTTACTCTTGTTCACATTAGTCTATCCAAACAAGAGATCGCCTATCCCACATATTTTCTTCAATATTTATTTACATCTCCAATGGGGCGCTTTAGCTGCTCTTGCCTTTCCTGATTTGAGAGAGCACACTATGATTGGCGAAACATTTAACTTTTTTGCTGGTAAGCTTCTATTCTTTCTTTTTTTTTTCTATTTATTTGACATGAACTAATAATGTCAAATCAGAGCATATTTTGTTATTGGTAGTACCTATCTATATGATCTACAGTAGAAGATATGTAGTATTACCCAAATCAAAGGAAATCTTGTTCCTTTCATTCTTTTCTTATAGCTTCTTCCATACTCCTGTTCTTCATTTGATTTCACTTACTTCAGGCTACAATTTGAATTACATGTGGGCTCCTCCTCCAAGTAAGTTTTCATATCAATTGGTTTCCTTTTTAATTTGATATTAACCCAATATATTCAGTCAAATTTTTATTAGATCTCGGGCCTTTATATAGAATTGTTATGTTTGGTGCAGCCTTTACTTTCAAATTTATCACTCGTTTCATTTTTGTTGAAACTGCTCTTACCCTTATGCCTCGTAAGAAGCTTTCTTCAAATGAAAAGACTACTACAATCAACCCAAATTTACTTAAAAAATCTAAAAAGATCTAATGTCTCTATTTACTACAAAAATTTTAATTAAAAAAAAATACCCTATCCTTCTTTCACTATTATCAATCAATTGATGTTTTAAATCGGAATTTTTTTAGTAGTAATTAATAGTATTTTCAGAGACACTGTCAACATTATTATTATACCACAACGTGTTTCTGACCAAATTTACTGTCAATGTCGTGTGCTAGTTTTCTGCATATAAAATGTGTAACGTCTCAATTCATTTGTAGAACTCATGGCACACAAAGTAATGGGGCTTTTTCAACGTGGACCACTTTTAACTTTTTTTATATTAAACTATTAATAGATTCCAAACGCTTGTGTGGTAGTATAATACATTAGTTGAAGTATTAATTTTGAGAGCCATTTTACTATTTTTACTGCTTAAGAAAACTCAACTGAAAATATCAACATTTCAGCGAAAAATAGAGTTATAAAAATAAAAATAGCTGTAATGAAATCTTCTCGTCTTGTACTATATTGTGTACGAGTATCATAAGAATTAGAAATGAAAAATTTAAAAATCGTAATATTTACAGTGTTTAGGCCGATAAAAACTGAAAATTCCGATTAAAACCAGTATATTTTGAACCCATCCAAAATGCTTGTATACCCTCGTCTAAAATCGCAAAAATTGAATTTTTCAATTTTTAACAGCAAAAAAGAGATTTAAATTTACAACATTGTGAGACAAACTTGTAGATATAAATTATCGACAACATATAGAAGCTTGAAAATAAAAGTTACTTATTCAAAAATTTGACTTCTACGCAGTTTTTTAATTTTCAGTTAAAGAATTTTAACTCCAAATTTTAGTATTGTAAATAATTATCAATTTATACTAGTATATAGGACAAATTTTTCTGCATAGACTCGTATTTTTTTTGAATTTTTGTTTGCAAAAATTGTTAGTAAATTTTTGAAATGCATAAACGAGGATTGAAAAAATGCCAAAACTCGTCATATCCAAAAAAATAAAATAAAAAATTTTAAGCCCCATTTTAAGCTGTAATAAGCTTAAAACCAAGAATTTTTATTATACAACTACCAAACAATGGCGAGTATAAGCAAATATATCTATTTTTTTTTTTGTTATGATTATAATATCGTTCTAGTATTACAAGGCTATACAAGTAAATGTGAGAATTTTACAAGCGATTTTAATTGCGTATGAGTGTATATATGTGAATTGTTTGTGATTGTTAGTGGTAAGTGGGGGATCTATTATAGTTATACTTTTTTTTTTTTTTCTGTTTCAGTAAATTAGGTAGTGGTAGAGATACTTTTGTTAAATCCTTGATGTGTAGCTAATTTGTTTATCATACCAACCCAGACAGTAGTTGAATTTGGCATTGAAGGTAAACTTTGATATTCTTCATAAACATGTTGAGCGCCTTCAATATCATTACATTCCAACATGGCCTTCATGACAGCAAAATATGATCTTACAAATAAAACCTTATCCTGCTTACGAGCATGCCATACACTTTGAATTGTGTTTAAATCAGCCACACCATAAGCACCCCAAATCATTAAATCAAATGTTTGTGCATCTGGAGTTACCTTTGAATCTCGCAACATTTCCTCAAATACCATTTTTGCAGCAGGATACCAAGCTTTAGTTGAGGATAAACTTGTCATTAATGAATTATAATGAATTGTTGTTAGTTTGATTTTCTCTTGCTTTAGAGCGTTCCATAACTTCCATGCAGCATCAGGGTTTTTCATACGATGATGAGCTGATAATAAGGTTGTAATTGCCTTGGCATCAAGCCATTGATTTTCTTTGAGTGTGCTGTAAATTTTATCAATTTTTTGTGTATAGATGAGTTGACGTTGCTTGGAACCTTGAATGGCATAAGCTTTAGCCAGTAAGGTTAATGAAGCAGCATCCATGGGAATACCAGCTTTCTCAATACCCTCCAACAAATCAATAGCACGGCCTTCATTTCCTCGTGGTGATTCTAAAAATACAGATGCCAAGGTGGTGTAAATAACCAAATCCGCATTAACATTATTTGCCAACATCTCTCGAAATAATTCATATGCTTTGTCAAATTCTGCTGATTCTGCAAACCCCTTAATCAAAGGTGCGTAATGAAGAGCTGTGGGATTCAATCTATAATTTGCCATATGTTGTAATAATTCGCTAGCTTTATCCACCTTTCCCAACGTAACGTATCCATGAATAAGATGAGAAAATACAAAATGATTAGGTTTTATACCAGAATCAACCATAGTTTTATATATCGATTCAGCCTTGACCATATTACCGACATAAGCAGCATTTCGAATACTAAGAGCAAAGGTATATATATCCGGTTTCAAATGGGTTGTATCCAAGGATTCAATAATGCTGTCAAGGTTCATGCTAAAATCATTCGAATGCTTTGGTTTATAAAACTTGCCAGTAGATTGCAAAATGGTATTATAAGTACGAGTGCTTATTTCCGGTGTAGTAGCATAAATATTCTCCAGGACATCTGTAAATCGTTCAAAGTTCGATTCTATATTTTCATGTTCCATGTATTGAAATCGAGCAATTGGGATTCTTTGAGAAACGCTATCCAATGTGCTACTACCATCTGCTATCATTGTATGTAAATGCGGTGTAATTAAATAAGCTTCCTTTGGATATTTCAGAGTGTAATTCAAAAGCGTATTGTAAATGTAATTGTTACAGGGAATGCCTTTTCGTTGCATTACATCAACATATTTAAGTGCTTCTGTTGCATTGCCTTGATCAGCATAGTACCAAACAAAATTACCATAGGTAACAGTATCAGGTTCCAATTTTAGATTTACCATGGTATCGTACATTTGAAAAGCGAGCTCAGTATTCTTAGTGCCCAAGTGATATTTAATCAGCATATTAAATGTATATGTATCTGGCTTGACCTTGAATTTTGGTTTTGCAGTAGCAGCAGCAGCAGCAGATGCTTTGCTTGCACAAGCACAGTTTCCACCACATCCCTTTTTCTCGGGCAATACCAACATTTCAATGACTTTCTCTATATGATCAATATCACCAGCAGCCGTATAACATTTAAGCAAGGTATTGATAATTTCAGTATCAGGCTTATGACCTAATCGTCGCATTACTTTATATAAACTAGAAACTGATTGAACTGCGCCTTGCATATCATTGATTTCTTTTAAACGAGCATGTTGAACAACTTGACAAGCCAAACCATCCATAATACTGTTGAATGTCCTTTTGTTTGGAACAATTCCCGATGCAATCAATCTTTCCATCCACTGTTGAGTAATTTCCTTGTCCTTGTTATTTCTACAATCCTTGAGATAACCATTAAGCAAGATATTATAAGTGGTACGATCTGGTGGTGTAGCCATTTTAGAATAAATAGCTTCTGCACCTTGTAAATCGTTTGACTTTACTTTGGCAGCGAGTAATATATTATAAGACGAAGTATCTGGTTGTAAACCTTTGCGAATCATTTCTTGCTCCAATGTCTTCATTTTAGAAAAGTAACGTTTTTTTGTTGTTTCGTCAATGTATTTAAATCTACGAACATAGACAGCCATCATTTGATTATAAACCTCAATATTTGCAGTAAATTCAGTTGATGTGTAATGAGATAAATTACGAAATAAAGATTCAGCACGTTTCACTTGATCAAGTTTGCCGTATAATTCGAGCACTATACTGACTTCATGTTTATCCCAAGATATATCTTTGCTTTTACGTATAACACCAGTTAATATTTCAAGTCGATTCAAGTATAGTTGTTGTAATTTTGCAAAATCTAGCGTGAGACGAGGTAAATTTATGTTTACTTGAGTGTGTAATGATTTCAACAGTAATTGAGCTGTCAAACGTGGTATATTTTGTTGAGTTAAATAAGATGCTGATTTATCTACTAATTTCCAAGCACTTTCAACATCGCCATTTCCTAAATAATTTTGAATAGTCATTGTTGTTGGTGAAGGTAGCTGTTTATCTATTTTTGAACTAATATGAACAGGGATACGTCTTTTTGCCGAGGATTTTATTTGACGCAAATGTTCAAGAGAATCTATTTCTTCCAACAAATTTGGAGCTTCGTATAATAAAATGAGTTGAATTTCTTTCTAGTAATTTTATTTTGATATATTACCCTTTTTTGACCTTGTCACGACTGTAGAGGCCTGCCTTGTTTGACAGTTATGGGTTAATAGAAAGGAACGCCATTGTTGAATTATACGTTGATTGACATTTTGTCTAATTTCTGAGTGCAGGTGCTTACACCGCATATGAACCATCGTTCTAAGTTGTTCCTCGAGTTATATTTTGAAAAAAAAAAAAGGAAACAAAAGAATGTAGCTCAATATATGATTATACAATTGCCCAAAAAAAATTGTACGAAAAAAGTGGAGTAACAAAAAATGAATTGGCAAGGCTACTCCTCTACCCCCCCCCCTTCAAAGCCCAATAAGATAGCAACCCCCAGGCTACTTTTTTGATTTATAGGGGTCAGAATCTCTTGTTCAATCGCAATTCGATGGTCCTATATTCAGTAGTAAAAGACGTCACCGTAATCATGTAAAAAACACAGTGCCTGGATGTATGAAATCACTAATAAGATTTACATGGCAAAGAGGGCCTTTTGACACTTTTTAATCCATTTTTCATTTTATTTTTTGTTACCAAAAATATCATAGTAAACTTGGCTTGTTTAAACTTTATTATAAAATTTGAAATCAAACATATCTTATTTATATAATCCATAACAATCCTTTAAAAGTAGAGTTTATTGAAAAATGGATAATGTAAAGAGAAAAGAAAACCTTGCTTATTCAGGGCCAAGTTGTAAATTATTAAATTGCTGTCGAAATTGTATTGAACCCACTCTTTGATGGCCCCCTTTTGAGTTATTATTTGCATCAAATGTATTATGTGTTGGATTTGTGTGCACATTTGGTTTCGAATCAAGTATCATTTCACCTCTTTTCGCACATTCAATCATATGCTCTAATTCTCTAATTCTTTCTTGGTATTTGCTCACATCATCACGTAATTCTTTGATATGATCAACAGATAGTTTTAAGATTGTTCCCTTGTTGATAGCCCTTCCATTACCAACAACCTGACCACTAGAAACCGACATGACATTTGAACTTGTAGGAGCTGAATCAAGCAATTTTTCAGGTAAAAGAGTGCATAATTCTAGAAATTTATAAAAATTAAATGCTATATACGGTTATATATATGATTATTACATTACCATGGATACGCTCATTGATATTATCTCTTCTTCTCCTCTCCACTGCATTATGAGATTCTCTTCTCCGACGTCTTTTCTCAAACATCTCTTGAAGACTTTTGGAAGACAATGAATATCTAATGCATTAAAAAAGAAAAAAGAAAAAAAAACTTACTTTCTTTGCTGATTTTCATCATCATCACCATTCATATTTATATTACTATTATTACCAATTAAATCTAAATGCCCACTTGATGTAGAAGGAGATACAATTAAATCTCTGCCGCTAAATATGGGTGATTGACCGAAAGATGAACCGTTTGAATCTAAACTTGTACCAAACCAATTTTGAGAATTATTTTCATTAAAAGCCATACCACCAGTACGATTAGGGGGAGACATTGTGATAGCAGAGGCTACAGTACCAAAAGAGTTTTGACGTTGATGAAGTTGCTGTTGGTAGGAAGGATTGAATAACCGATTGTTTCGTTGCACGACGGGTACAGCTCCGACAGTTGTATGTGTATCGATTGAATTTTGGAAATGATCAGTATCAATGTTGTAATCTTGTTGCTGTGAAGGCGAATACATTTTATTTATTTATTTATTCTTTGTGTGGGAAAGTTTAAAAAAAAATCAAAAAAAAATCAAAAAAAAAAATCAAAAACAAAAGAAAAAAAAAGGAACAAGAAAGAAAGAAAAGAGATGAATTTTTATATTAATAGAATGTTTATATGAAAAAATAGGAGAAAAAGGGAAAGAGGGGTGAAAGAGTGTTGGGGCTAATGTTGTATATCATAAAAGGTAACACAATAAATACACACACTAACTCACTGTTATCATATTTTTACTGAAAAAGTGCATAAACATGCATTTTATTTACCAATGTTCTTGATTTGGATAGTTAACAACTTCTATCCTTTTGGCTGTTTTCTCCTCTTGCCATTTATCAAAATAAACAGACATTGCTTGTAATTGATTGATATTTACTGTGGGTATAACTTGATGTATATTCATACTAGCAATAAAGGAAGCTAATTCTCTAAAGCTTGAATGTTCAGAATAAGGTACACCAAATAATTTAATATCATTTCTGTTGTAATAAGGCTCAAGCTGAACAGTTCTATCAGCAGGCGGTATGATAATTTCAGATAATGGAGCTAATTTCATATCTGACGTTTGTGTAGATGTTGATTTAAATGTCCATCCTGTTGGTTTAAATGCAATCAATGATGTGAAATGAGCTTGGTATTCTTTGAGATAATTTGACATGATCTAAAAAATGATTATTATTAGGACCCATGGTTTTTTCGTATTACATACAAACAACTTACATCTGCTCGAATATCTCTTAGTGGTACAACATGCACCTGTGCTTCAATCGGGTTATTTGTTAACATACTTTTCAATTCATCATCTTCTTGACATAATAAAATACGTTTCTTTTTATAAGGTGCATAGATTTTACATCTCAACATGCGAGCAATATCTAAATTATAATATTAGAAACAATTTACATTTCATTCAACTTGCTTACTTACTAATAAATACTCTTTCTTTACCAATGGTATAGGTGCCAACTACAATCAAAACTCGTGATGCTGTCGCCTTGTTAGTTTGATTCATCATTAATTTAAAAGCATCGTTATTGATCACGGGATCTTTTATTTGGTTTACGACAGGTCTCTTTATAGAAATCCAAGATTCCAAAAAAGAAGATTTCTTGACCTTGGGAGTTAATTCCTTCTTTACTACATCACATACAGCTTGAATACATTCTTCTTGCGCTGGAAATGCATATTGTGGGTTTAAATAAGTTGTATCAAGATAAAGACAAGAAATAGGGGGGTTTTCTGGTTGCTTGATTAAAGGATGTAAACACATACGAGGCGCAGCTCTGAAATCACCTGTATGCAAATGTCGCTTTTTATCGATGACAAACAAAAACAAAACTGAACCTGGACAGTGATTTGCATCTATCAAAGCAACTTGAACATTGGAACCTGGAATTGGATATAATTGATCCATTGGTAATGGATGAACATAACGTGAATCAACTCTCAATTCTTGTTTCACGAGGTTGGCTGTCACTTGAGAACAATAAATTGGACCATGAGACCAATTTGCTCGTAAACCGCCATAATGATCAGAATGGAAATGGGTTAAAAAATAACCATCACAATCTGATATTTTACCATAGTTAAAAGCATCTACTGTAAATCGAGTATCTAGAAAATATTTTTCAGGGGAATTCTTATCCTGTTGATCAAATAATATTTACCACGAACACGTTTATAAAATGGACATGGTTTGCACTTCTTTTTTTGATTTGTTGTCGATAGTAATGATTTTGTTGAAACACTTGCATTGACATCTTTTACTCCAAGAATTTTTGTGGTTAATGTTGATGAACTAGTTGATGAAAACATACTTCGCCAGGAAGATGGTTGCACACTACTTGCATTTGTAATTTTTGTATCACATTTGGCAACTTGATTTTTCTTATTGTCAACATTTTTGTCAAAAAAAGAGCTTTCACTATCATTACAATCAGTATCAAGGCTATTAGTATTACAGCTGTTGGAGTTATTTTCTTCTGTTTCTTCTGTTTCATCTTCAAGACAACGTTTAACACTACTTTCAATACTAAAACTGTTATCTTTACGGAAGCTATCATTTTTGTTGTTTGAATATGAGAATTTCTCTTTAAAAGACATGAATCCTGGCGGTATATTCTCTTTTTCTCTTTCTTGTTCTTTATCAAGGCATTGATTCACATGAACTTCCATGGAAATAGATTCAGTTAATATCCATAGTCTACAGAGTGGGCATTGCTCCTTCTTTTCCTCTTGCTCTTTTATAGCTTCTTCCACCTGTAAATCAGAGATGCTTGGTTTTATTCGTTTATTGACATTTGTTGGTGTCTTGAAATAGGTTTCAAGCGAGAAGTATTTTGATTTTACAAAAGCTGTATCGTTTTCCTGGCTTGTATGAGGTGCCATGTTTGTATAAAGAGAAAGAAGTTAATTATTCTTTCAATACAAAGCGAAGTCAACGAAAAGTCGATTTTAAGCGTCACGATGTACCTCCAAAATAGGTTTATGTAATTAAATTCAATTACTCATGAATAAGTAAGTTGAATAGACAATCAAGTTTGTAATCATTTAAACATTTCATTAATTCAGCTTAAAGTCAAGTTAAAATAGTAGTTTTTGTATCAATTGGGCCCTTGAAATAATCATCAATTTTTGACAGGGCAAATCCTACATCGTGCCAACTCAACCAAAACATTTGCATTTATAGCAACCATCATTCAAAATACACATGAAACCTTAATATCCATACAATATATCCTTGAATAATTAAATAATTTTATTGTCATATCCAAAGAGTTAAAAAGAAAAAGAAAAAAGAAAAAGAATTCTTCATGGTAAGAAAATCTTGAAGGGTGAGCAAGTTTTTCGTACAAGAACAACTCTATTGAACTTATTGTTGATAAGCAAAGACGTTTTGTAAATCTATTTGAGGAAAAAAAAAAGCGCATTTTAGTTTTGACATTTACAAATGAAATAAAATAAACACTACTTACAACCATCTTGTTGAGCGAGACGATTGATAGCATCATCACCTTCAGCTTCCTTACGAACAAAACCGGAAAGAGCATAAGTAACAAAAGAGTTAGTTGAACGACCCTCAGCATCAACATCAGCAATGTTGATTTGAACTGAAGAGTGATCCTTGGCAGTGATCAAGCGGTTAGTGGCTGAGCTAATGTTAATAAAAACTTGTTAATATTACATTAAAAAAAAGAATCATCATAGCATCAATTTACCACTTGCGGGGGATGTAAAGATCAATAATTCTACCCTCTGAGTTCTCCATTATATTAGGTTTTTCCAAAAAGTTAAGGTAGGTTAAACCGGGAAGTGGATGTGAAAGAGGGAACTAGTATATTTCCCGTTTGTAATATTAATTTAAAGGCGAAAAAAATTTCAATAGTATTCATTTAATTGGCTTAAAACGGTAGTCATGTATATGAATGTAGTGCAGAAAGTTCTGTAAATGTTACTTGAATCATGCCTTTGTATGTGCTATTCTTTGGCTCTATAAGGGTTTGTAATCAACTATCATGCATCTAGCCTCTATTAATATCGAGTATTATATCTTTATTAATTATCGATGTATACCTGTGTTGGATTGCCCAATGTATTTTCAATACATAATATGAAATAAACTATCTCAGTGTAGCCTTTTACACATTAAAAGGTTTTAAAGCTACCTATTATGTATATTAAACTGAATTAAAAGCAATACATATAATCTTCAAAGTATTTGGAATAAGCTAGAATTTTTATTTTGTAATTCTTATCAAGGTTTATGGAAATTTGATGAATTTCAGATAAAACATGCGAGTAACCCAAGCGAAAACTTGAATTTTGTGAGTATATTAATTATGTTCGTAAATCTAATACAGTGTAGCTAATTGTGTACTTCTCAGATTCAAACCCTCACTGATGCAGCACTGCTGCTGTCCATATGCTCGTTTTTTAGAACAGAGAGGGTTAATCTTGGTAAAAAATACCAGTATAGGATTGACTGGGTTTAAGATTGAAGCCGGGTAATGGCTCATTAAAAATCAAGTTAGAAAGATCAAATGCTACAAAAGCTAAAGCTGAGGTTTTGCATCTTAATTGGGCAAACTACATACATTGAAAGTGAGTTTAAAAAGAACAATTATCTGTGTTGAGCTAAACTTATCTATATTATAATTATTATCAATTGCCTTCATAATTAACATATAGCAGACTCATGTAGGAACTGCGGCATGCAAACATTGTATGTAATATAAATTACCCTTTGAGCGTGCTACTACGTAAAATATACTTCAGACCAAAACTTAAATATTATACTCGCAAAATTACAAGGCTTACCAACCCAAGCATTTATGGATTTTGTTGTTGCCAAATGGTCCAAAAATTATAAATTGAAGAAACTCAACAAAACACATAACAACTATAACTAGTATTTTGGTAAACTTTTATAAAGTTTTAAATTTTGCATAGATGCATACTGTTTTTAGATGAATTTTTGACACAAATTTTTTTGAAAATTAAGATTGAAAATATAGGTATTTTTTGCTCAAAAGTTAATATTTTTAAATAACTTTTTGATTTTAACTTTTTTGAATAATGAATGCAAAGTATATCTATCGATCAAGATATTACTTGCTGCTATATCTCTAGTTTTCGTATAGAAAACCATCTTTTTGTTCGTTTTTTTCGAAATCCAAAAAAAAAAAAAAAGTCAATTGGATATGCACGGGAAAAATTTACGCAAATTTGCCAATCTACTCAAGTCCATTTTTCTCCACTAAAAATCAATATTTTTTAAAACAAAAATATATTGTAGATTGGCCTCATTTAGCACTGTAATTTGAGTTTAAGCAACTTGTTATTGTCTTATTGTCTTATTGTTATTATATTTCATTTTGCAATAAAAGTATGAAAAAAAATGAAAAAGTTTTGCAATTTAAATATATAATAGAGAATTGCAAAATATTCATTTTTCATTATGCAACTAATATGATAACTTGCTTTTCTGTTGAACTATTCTGCATAAACGATATGATTTTAACACTCCAAAAATGTAAACTCAAATCATTAGAGGAATTATTCTTTATAACAGAAAGCATAATAGAACTTCAAATTTGACAGTGCCATTAAGAATTAATTCATGTTAGCTATAATATTTTTCGAAAAAAAATATTATAATGAAAATTGCTGAATCTCCATCCCAAAAGAAATGTGTAAATTTCAAAAAAAGAAAATGTATTTTAGCTCCGGTTTACAGGACGTAAATTCCGGCTATTTTCTTTGAAAAAAAGGGTTATTTTATTATTATAAATTTCAATATTGATGCGTCTAAACTGATCCAACAATTTCATCTGCTTTTTGTAATGCCTAAAAAAAAAAAAAAACTTATGAATAAAAAATACCAAATTAAAAGAATAATTGCTATTTACCTCAATCATCTTTTTGCACTCCTTTCTTCTTTGTCTAGTAAAGTCGGATTCTTGTAAAAGATCATCTAATACATCATGTTTATAAAGCTCTGTCAACAGCTCACGTTGAAGTTCCTCTTTAGAATGATTTACAAGGTTGAGCATAATTGCCTTAGGTACCATGTCAATCATAGTACGCTTAACAATATTATAATAGGATTGAATCAATAATTCTAATTGAAAAAACCATCAGATTTTGCAAAGGCTACAGATTATTTACATCAACTTACTAATTACTTCAGTTTCCATAAATTCACGATCAGATAATGCACCTGTGGCCTTCAAGGTTGTAGGTGGCTAATTATAAAAATTTAGTAAATTAATATAACCGCGCAGTATAATAAACTTACAGCATCCATCATACTAGAAGCTGATGATTTCTTGACAGTCTTTTTGTTTCCTGAAAAGAAACTTCCAAAAAGTGATCCATTACTATTAGTCTCTTCAGCAGCATTCAATGCATTTGTTTGCAGAGCATTTGTAGGGTTATGTTGTTGTTTTTTAGGTTCAATTTGATGTTGTTGTTGGTGATTTTTTTGGTTAATACGTTCGGTAACAGTAGCGATAGCTTGATGGCCATTTAAGAAATCAGGATGAGCGGTATTAATATAGCATGCTTCCATTGACACCAAGTCTGTCACTAATTTAGATGTAGGTTGAAGAGCTTTCTTGAAAAATAGCAAAACAACTTGGTAGAATTTATCTTTGAGTGTAGGGAATCTTTTAAAGAATTGCTTGCTAAGTAATTGACCTAAAATACGAACTAATTCATCGTAAACCATGTTGATACATTTAATACTAGGTTCTTCAAGACGTTTGATTTGTTGCTTGATGATGACTTCAAATGCAGTTGTTGCCACAAATAAAGCAGGTGATGAACCAGAAGAGTTGTACAAAATAGTTCGAATATCCACATCCTTGGTTTGCTCTAACGGATCAATGCTCTTGACGCCATTAGCGTATAATTCATGAAACACAAAACTGATACGTGCACCACCAGATAATTCAAAACTAGATAAATCGTTAGAATTACCATCAATGATAGTTCTAAATTCTGTACAAAATTCGGTGATAATGTTTAATACTAAATTAGCACGATTAGCGGAGCTACCGTCTTCATCTAAAGGATCGCCTAATGTTAACAATTCTTGTTGATATTTCAAAAGAGCAGCTTGGATTTTGGCTTTGATTTCAGGTAAAGTATTACGAATGTGATGCATTAATATCATGTTGAGCTTACGAGCCAAGAAGGGAGTACCACAGTATTGGGCCTTAGATTTATATGCAGCATGATTTTCAAAATATTCACGTTCAGCATCTAATGCACGCTTGATGGATTTATTATTTTCGATATCACGTTGACCACGATTAACAACAGGAACATAACCCAAACGTAAAGGTACCACGCGACCTGCCAAAATATCAATGACATCTGTACCTTGATCCATCAAATCCACTTTGGTAAGTACACCAATGGTACGTAGACCTTCAGGATCCACATCACGGGCTAATTTAAGACCATCTGAATTGGCTAAATCAGTATTGGCTCCAGTGACAGCCAAGATGATTGAGTTAGGTTTTGTGATATACTTTAAAATCATATCTCGAATTTGTTTTTCAATATCTTTGGGTTGATCGCCTACAGGTACTTTGGTGAGACCTGGAAGATCGACCAAGGTTAAAGTTAATACATTAGGTGAAAAAATTCGTAAATTGATGGGTTGAGGTGATATGCCTAAATTTTTGCCAGTTTTAAGTTCTGTATCCTTGACAATTTCATCACGAATTTTGTTGAAATCGTAAAACTTTTGGCCTGGTAAATGCAAAAATTCACCCCATTCGTTTTGGTTGTCTTTTCCTGCTTCTTCTTTAGCTGCTTCTTCCTTATTAGTTTGATCTTCTGCAGGACGGTTGATAAGTTGCAGGATCTATAATCCAAACATACGCATCTCTATCAGTCAAATATATTCCATGCTGCATTTATTACTACTACTTTACCAAAGGACGACGGGTAACGATACCAGTACCACGAGGAAGAAAATCACGGCCAACAATATTCTCTAATACAGAACTCTTACCACTTGATTGAGAACCAATAACGGCAATTTGAGGCAAGTCAACAGGATTATGTACGCCTACAGTGGCAAAAGCATCTTGCAGTTTGTTGACTTTTTTTGGGTGTTAGGTATTACAGTTATCTTTTTCAAAGCTTTTATACTTTACCTGTCTTAATAAGTTGTGAATCCATACTCATATTGCTTGTCTAGTAAAGAGATAAAGAGAAAGATAGAAAGGAGAAAAGAAGAAAATTCAAGAAAAGTACCAAGAAATATTGAAAAAGCATGACGTGCATGCAATGAATGAATACGGAACTTTAATTTGATTCGTATACATGGCATTTGGTATGATGGTCTTTCCCTCGAATGACTTTCAAACCGAGTGTCTGAAAAGTCAAAGAAGGGCTCAGGATTTCAAATACTCCAATAGATTGTTGGTTACACGGAATACAAATAAAAATTGATTGATAAATTCATGTTTTTGGTGTAATAAATTACAAACATTAGCCTATCTGATGATTTGCAGGAGGTAAAAAGAACTCTAAGCATATTACAACAGAAAATATCAGTACATTCCTGGCTATGCAACCAAACGAGGTTACACTTTAGCATCCTTCTTTTTATTATTCATGAAGGGTAGTTACTTTAATAGAACTACTTGATAAGTTCTTTTTTTTTTTTTTTTTTTTTTTTTGCGTATTGGTTATATATTTCGTTCTAGAATACATTAAACATATCGTTCATTTACTTTAATAGTAATCATGCGGCAACGTTTTGAAAACGTATTAACGAGATATTATTAATACCGCTACAAAAGGTAATATCAAAATCCATTTCATAGTTTTCAACCATTCGATCTAATTCTGGTTGTGAATATAGAAATAAAATACCACAATTATTCACAAATAAATGGAATCTTCTCCCATACAGCCATTGATGAATTTTTTTAAATGCATAGACAACTGTAGCTAATTCTCGTTTGGAACTTCCCCATCTTTGCTCTGATGGACTCAAACTGCGTGCAATAAAACCAAGATACTTTATTTTGTTACCAATGTTTTGATATATTGCAGCGCCAATGGCATAAGCAGAGCTATCTGTTACAACGTTACAGCACAGATTGGATAATGTAAGTTAGGCACACTCAATACTGCTGAGCTGACTAATAATTCTTACAATTGCCCCATTAATTTAATATGTTATAGTCCCCATACTTGAGTAATATCAGGTGCGTTCCTCAACTTATCTAAAGGTGCTGTCAATATTGACAAGCGTGGCAAATTAAAACGAAAGAAATTAATCAATCCTAAACCTGAACTCAATTCACGGCTGCGCTACTTTTCACAGTAGGCTCCCAATCTAATAAAACATTTGAAACCTTTTGAGAATCCAATGCTAAGCCTTCACTAAATAATCAAAAACTCAATATGTATGTTAAAATACTTTTTACAGCGTTGCTGTAAAGATTGTACCAAAAATTCCCTTCAAACAGTAGATTTACTACATATCAAGCTTAAATTGCGGAGCCTAAATTATCAAATCCCATTTTATGCGGACTGTATCGTAAAATACCGAGAAAATTGCCACAAGATCTACTTTTTAGCTGATAACTCTTGCAATTGTAAAGTAATTTCAAACAGTAATATTTCAAAACAGATATATAAAGGAGGAAAACAAATTTAGCAAAAATTCCAACTAAGTTCATACATTATTTATATAAATATTTCCATTAAAAGCTTACAAAAACGCAACTTCAATGGACTGTAACTCAAGATAGCAACCGTTTAAGCATACACTTTATAAGCCAAAAATGCTCCTTTCATTTAGTTTTATTATATTTTACCATAAAATCAATTTCGAAAAATCATGAATTTTCCCCTTGTATACCCTCGTCCAAAATTTGGCTTTTTCGAAAAAAGCTAATAACTCTATGAAAAATAGAGCTAGAGTGACAAATAATGCCTCAAATAATAGTTATTATTTTGCTTTATTTGCTTGTAACATTAACTTTATAATTTTATTATAAAAGTATTTTTATAATCACTAAAAACTGATTTTCATATTTTTGCTTTTTTTACATAATTTTTGGTGATAAACGTCTCCAAAAAATATATCATTAAATACAAAATTAAATTTCATGTTTAGATTACTTAATAGAGCTAGTATGGTTACTATATACTCTTGATGTTAATCTTGCATTTTAAAAAATTAGGATTGTTTTATCAATTTTTTCATCAAAAGAAAGAAGTTTTATTTTAAACCCCCGCAACACCCGAGATTTATGAAAATTATGGGAAAATTCGTTGAAATTGTTATTTTTTGCAATGCAATGATATGTAAAGAATTTTCAAATCAAAAAATATAGTAGTTAAGAATGAGACAACTGATTGTAAATTGAAATAAGGTAGTAAAATAGTTTTTCAATTCAAATGCTTCAACTGAATCTGATTAATCAGAATTGGGAATTTTACCGGATTACCAGTTTAAAACATTTGTCAAGCCATGATGTTTGACATGCAAAGCATACAATGCTGCATTCCATGCGTTTATCTTCATGCTATTATGGATCCGTAGAAGCATAATTCTATTATATTCGCACAATATTCACATATTCATTTTAATCATATTATCGTTCATATTTAATAATACACTTATACAATTAGTATATATTATAAACCCTCTCTGTAAGCTCATAATAAAACGGAACTTTTTCATTTGAATAATTTTATACGTTTACCTTTCGATAAATCAAACAATATATTTGATTGATAATGCAGTTGCCCCCATACAACTGAACCCTTAGTTGCTTGATTTCATATAACAACTTGACTTAATGCTCTTTTCCCGAAGAAGGTCATTCGTTCCCATCAAGTTGAAGGTCAAACTCAGTATTATCGCTCATGTTAATGTCATCATAGTAATGAGGAAGAGCGTCCTCACTTTTTATTTTGCAAAATATAAATAGTCGTTGAATATGCAAGTGTTTTAGCTTGTATCTCTATATTTTATTTGATATCTCTATGTCATTAGTCATGTATAACTCTCATAGAAAATAGCGGTTGCATAATTTTGAACAAAGGTCTTTTCTTGTAGTTTCATTTGTCAATGCACATGATTTGTATAAAAACTATCAGTGAAACGCTATTGGGCCTTTACTAAACAATGAAAAGTGATATTTAAACAATAATGCAATCCTAGTATTAATTTTATTTGACTTCTACAATTACAACTGATACACATGAGACGATCATCGAAGATCTTTCACTGAACTATAATTTCGTGTCCTTCCATGGGGTGTCATTAATTTACGTCCATATCTTGCATTTGATTCATAATTTTGGTATGGTTGATTATATTGAGAGTAGTCTTGCATTGGATAAGAACTGTTATTATAAGATCTTATATTATGCATCTGTTGGTATTGCTGCTGCTGTTGTTGTTGATGATAAGGATATAATCGATTATTGTTATACATCATATTGTTATTATATAAATGATGCTGTTGTTGCAATTGCTGTTGTTGAGTCATCATTTGTGTTAATGCTGCTAATGCCACTTGTTGTTGCTGCTGTTGCTGTTGTCGCTGATGTCGCTGATGTTGCATTATTAATTGCTGTTGTAGTATTTGTTGTTGTAGTATTTGCTGCTGTTGCTGCTGTTGTTGTTGTTGTTGTTGTTGTTGTTGTTGTTGTTGTTGTTGCATTAACAAATTATGTGGCTGCTGTTGTTGCTGTTGTTGTTCCAACATAAGCATCATCATAAGTAATTGAGCCTGTTGCTGTTGCTGTTGTTGATGCTGTTGCGCTTGAGGATTAAATGGCATCATCATTCCCATATTTGCCAATGTCGCTAATTGTTGCTGTTGTTGAATTTGTTGTTGCTGTGCCTGAGCATGTTGTTGTACTTGCTGTGCCTGTTGCTGCTGAGCCTGTTGTTGCACATGCTGTTGTTGTACTTGTTGTTGAGCCTGTTGCCTAATAGCCATTTCCTCTACCATGGGTGGGGGCGGTACATTTGGCATAGATGCTGGCTGTGGCATTTGTTGTGGTAGTATAGCTCTTGTATCTAAAGGTGGGTACTTTGGAGCCAAATGTAATCTATCTAAAAGTCCATCTAAAAAGCCTCTACTTTGTGGCATGTAAGGGTGGACTTGTTGTCGCATTATTGCAGGGTTTTGTTGCATTATCATGGCTGGTGGTTGAGGTGGCATTTTGGGTATAGAAGCTGCTTGTGGAGGTGGTATTTCTACTACTGCTGGAGGTGGTTGAGGAACTACTGGAGCTGCTGCTGCTGCTGCTGTTACTGGGGCGGGGGCTGGAGCGGGAGCGGGGACGGTAGCGGATTTTGGAACTTGCTCTGCCACTACTGCAGCTGGAGTTGGCTCTACAGCAGGTGCGGAAGGTGTAGAAACAGCTTCTTCGGGCATTTTAAAGTTCAGAGGATAAAGTATATAATAGAAAAAGGGAAAAGAAGAAAGAAGAAGAAAATAGATAACAAAACAAACAATATAGGCAAGAAAGGATAAGATGGTGATGATGTTCGAGTGACGGCTTGGAGTTACCTACATCTTTTTAAAAAAGTCTAATTCTGGACTTACTGAAAAACAATGAGTATTTGTGCTCCAATTAGCAATCCTTGTGATCATCTTTAGGAACCCTTTTTTTGAGTAAATTCAATTTCATCTGCAGCATATCATTATGTTAATTCCACCCCAGCTACTAATTTACTCTTTTTTCCTCTCTTGTTTTTTATTTACAAAATGCCTTTTGGTTTCTACCACGAGGTGGTGTGTACTGTATCTAGAAGCGCATTATGGTCCTTTTTTAGCGATATTAAGCTTGAAGATGTTAACAATGTGCCTTCAGAATCTCAACCTTTTATTGTGTAAGTAGATAAATATGTAAATCTCCACATTTACTTAAATATAAATTTCCTTTGTAATGTTTAGTGCCGCCACTCATCATAATATGATTGTTGACCCTGCTGTTTTATCTGTTACATTTCCCAATAAACGCCGACTTCATTATTGGGCAAAAGACAGCATGTTTAAGAATCCATATGCAGCTTCATTCTTGAATGATTGTGGTGTTGTACCAGTTGATAGAACAACTAAAAACAACTCTTTACTTTATGCTGCTACATTTGAAGTTTTAAAGCTTGGTGAAGCAGTAGCTGTATTTCCAGAGGGAACAAGCCATACTTTGCCAAGATTAGGTGCATTTAAAGATGGTACTAGTTTTGTAAGTTTTATTTTATCTTAATTTCAATTAGCATTTTGTATTCATCAGCAACGCATTTGGGAAAATTTAATAGGCTGCTTTGGAATATGCGAAAATCAATCATAATGAGGGGCTCAATAAATTCGCTCCAATTTTACCTGTTGGTATCGTGTATCCTGAGAAATCAAAATATAGAAGTGTCGTGATTGTAAAGTAAGTAGAAAAAACGATAATAATTTATACAATCAAGGTTCTAAATAAAGATTGTCTCTTAGATACGGAAAGCCCATTCCCATTGAGCCTTACTTGCCTTTATATTTAGAAGACCCCAAAAAAGCGGCTAAAGAATTAACAAAGGCTACAGAACAAGCAATGGAAAAATTAACAGTAAATGCGCCTGATTGGGATAGTAAGTATGCTGCTGATATGGCTAGATGGTTATTATTCCCGGGAGAAAATGGTTTAATGAAGGATTATATACCTATTACTCAAAGGTAAGTAGTTTATTTAAAACAACATCTACATGATGATTTACTTTTTAATGTTAGTTTAATTAATGCAATGCATACACTGGGAGAAAAAGATGTCGAGATTGCTAAACTTCAAAAAAGTTTAGTCGTATACAAATTGGAACTGGAATCTTTGCTACTAAAGGATACACAAATTGCTAAGTATAACGAAAAGGATATTACGGCTATTTCAACTACCGTGCAACTATTACAACGTACAGCTGCTAGTTTGATTGATTTACCCTTATTTTTACCGGGCCTGGTAGCCCATTTACCGCTTTATGTAGCTGGTTATATTGCAGGTCATGTAGAAATTTACGAAGAAGTAAGAGCTCAAAACAAGATCTTCTTTGGAATGGCTCTTGTGCCTCTTATTTATTTGGTGTCATTTATTTGGGGCTGGTTTGCCTTATTTGGTGGTACCTTCCTTGGTTTCTTTACTGCGTTGGCTACATTAGGTGTATTTGTCTGGTACCATGTCACTTCTATCGATGAACGTTATGAAAATTTCAAAGATTTACAAGGCAGGTGGCGTTTATTTGATGCTGTTGTTCTCGGACGTGGCATGTGGAGACGTAAGGATCGTATTTTAGAATTGAAGAAATTAAGAACTGAGAGTTTGGCTCGGGTTCGTAAAATGATCACTACATACAAATCAACAAATGACGATGTCCATGTGGTTTGGTTAGCTCTTCGTCAACGCGTGAGACAATTTGGTGATGTCTCAAAACTTCGCTCAAAGAAGAAGGCTTTAGCAAAACAATATGAATGGTGTTTTGAAGGATAAATTAAATAAACTTTTTTTTTCTGTGTTATCACGGAGATTCATTGATTTTTATGCTGTAAATTGTCTTGCTGGAAGGTCCTACCTTGCTCGGCCGGACCATTAAAAATTTCGAATATTTTTTTTTTTTCAATACATAGTATTGGAAAAACGCTGAAAATGATGAATTCCTCCCTTTTCACCGAGCCTTTCGACACAGCAATATGACCGTATGTACCAGAAAGATATATAATCAAGTGAATTGAATGATGGGATATGCATTGATGATCGATGGATGATGTAAAATGGAAGATTATTTGGATGGATGGATAGATGCGACATGGAAAAAATTCCGGAAACAATTTTATTATCTTGTATACAAATATCAAACTACGCATTTTCAGCTTACTTTCACGCCAATATCATTAAACACACTTAATTGCAATAAAAATATGCAGAAAATCCCATCATTTAGTCACTTTTTTCATACATCAATTAATATTGCATAATTTATTTGAGATATTAATGTGATTTTTTTGTATAGTTGGCTATTGATCTTCTTAACCCCTCTGTTGAACACGAGAAGCGCTCTCACAAGCTCAAGAGACTTGTGCAATCTCCCAACTCTTACTTCATGGACGTTAAGTGTCCTGGTAAGATTATTTTAATTTGCGTAATTCTGAGAGATTTAGTATTAATGAATTATCTTTTCTAGGTTGTTTGAACATCAGCACCGTTTTCAGCCACGCTCAAACTGTTGTTTTGTGCTCTTCTTGCGGTACTGTCTTGTGCCAACCTACTGGTGGTCGTGCTCGCTTGACTGAGGGTAAGTTTTTAAATGTGTTTAACCAAAGCAATTCAATTCTAATGTATTCTACTTTGTAGGCTGTTCTTTCCGTAGAAAGGCCAACTAAGCTTTTTATTAGTTAAAACTGTTCAAACTCGTTCTTATGATTTCTGTTGTATGTGGCTCGAACTAAGCTGTTAATTTTTTTTACTACTGTAAACTACCCACAACGTTTTTATCAACTTTTTCTTCCTTTATTTTATTAATAAAAGCATAAAAAGCAAAGAAAAAAAAACTATATATATTTAAATAATGTTGGGCATACTCTGTTGTTTTATGCTATTAAACTATTTACAGGAAGATTGAGATACATGCATTTTTTGTATTAGATATTGTGGAGATATTCTTAAATTTCTATACGCTTTTATTTAAAGAAGCCAACATGATGGCTGATTTGTTTTTTACTAATATTTGCGTATATTTTCGCAAATTTCCCAGAAATTGCATCAATAAAGGCATTGTTTCTTTTACATTTTTGAAGCTTATGACAAGGAATTAACCAAAGAGCATGTGGTGCCTGGAAAAAATCATGCAATAGGCAGATTGCCCTGAACATTTACTGTCTGACAGGCGGCAGTTTAATCAGCCATCAGCCTTAGATATTATCAATTTTATAGGATTTTTACAATCATGATTTGCACGATAATTTCACAAAGTTTATATAATGTGTGCTGAGTTTTTTCAGAAACATTTGTATTTTCTTCGACCAAAATATGTTGAAATCATATACAAAATTGTAGAATTTGAAAATGATTTGCAAAAATGGTACCTTTTTTTTAGTTTCAGCTGACGCTCATTCAATTTTTAAAAGCTTGTAGATCTGCATACTTTTTCAATGGCATGGTGTATTTACTTAAATAGAACGCTTGATTTGGTAAGATAAAAATTATAAACGAGAGCTTGGTATGTTGTGAAATGTATATCTGGTTATATAACACTTGAATCATGTTATTATAAGCCGAAAAATCTCTTTAAACGCTGGATTGTTTTTATTTAAGTACATAAAATATAGTAACTAGCGATTTTTGCTAGATATCCCCATTTTACCAGCTATTGTTCAATTCAATAAAGCTATTACATACTTAGTAAATAACAAGTGATGCATTGATGCAAAAAAACTCCGTTGCGTTAATTAGTCATAGAATTGAGCTCTTTATTTTATATATTTTCAAATATTTCGTTACTATTTCATAGAGTATACTTTTATTTCATTTATAGGAGCACTTTGTTCAAATATATGCAACTACATTCAAAGATTACATCTTTGAAGCAGTACGATGCATGTTTCACTGTAAAGTTTGCTATATGCATTAAAAGTGTTTCACGAACGGAATAAATAGCCTATTCAATTGTTACTCAATGGTAATCTCCTCTTTGATTTTAATGTTCGTAAAATAAGTATCATAGCATTCTTTGTATATGTATTCTGTCTACTTGATAGTATCTTGGTCTAAATGTTGTCATATAAACATTTACTTGTGGACTGTTTTTCAGCTGCTCTTTTGAGAAAATGTATCTTAATAATAGAGCTGGAGTTTTTTAGTCCATGTTGGGTAAAATGAGAGCACATGTGAGCTACTTAATTATAGCAACGCGAATGTATACAATATGGCCAAGTGCGTTAGACAAAATGTTGATTATCTTGGGTCTCGGATTCTATATCAGTGTATGACAGGAAGGATTACATTTGTAGTGCTAACCCTATTAATAAACACGAAAGCAGGGCTTTCTTTTAATTGCTATACACATATTCGTAAAGTGAAATTTTCGCTGTTATAACTATAAATCCACGCTTTTTGCATTTTCATCGAGTATGATACAAGCTTTACAATGTCAATTCTTTGAGAAAGTATATGATATTATAAAAAAAAAAAAAAAATTGCCCTGAGAGATCTACAACATTTTACTCAAGAACAAAAAAAAAAAAGACCATTCTGGATTTTTTAAGTAATGTTTATTTATTTATCCTTTAAGTATTTGCCACTTTCCTTTTCATTGTCGTGGGAAAAAGCATTTAATGTGTTTGTTGGCCCTTCCGTTATTTTAAAATATCATTTTATTTATGTATGTGTTACAAGAAAGAAAAAAAAAGTTTTTTTTTTTTTTATATGTTGTTGTTTATTTTATATAATTCATGTCAACATGAAAAATTTGGGGTTGTGGGTATTTTGTACAATAAAATAAGAATAATAAAAAAATATGTATATAAAATAATGTTATGAAATGATAATGCTATTATTGTTACTGGTAGAATCATTATTATTGTCAGAATATATAATAGATCGAAGAATAGCACATCTTCTTTCAAGCATGTTTAAAAAGCCTTCCATTTGCTGAGGAGACATACGACCAATTAATGATTTAAATCTTGTATCATCATTTTGATGATGAATATCTTCTTGTTGTGGTTGTTGCGGTTGTTGTGGTTGTTGTTGTGGTTGCTGTTGTGGTTGCTGTTGTGGTTGCTGAACGATAGGGGGCGTTGGTGGAAGAGAATCAATTTGAGTATTAGCACTAGGCATAATCATGGAAGGAAATACTTGGGGTTGTTGGTATAATCTTTGCATTTTATGTGATCCCTGAACCTTATCTTCTTCAATTAAAATAGCATCACAAGATTTTCTTTTTTGACCAGTAATTGGAGATGAACTTCCAGAAGGCGATGATGTAGGTTGCTGCATACTGGCGTAGATAGTGCAAGTACCACACACAGTTTGGCCCATGGAATTCAAATGCCATGAACCAGCATTGGTTTGATAACATTGATGGCAATGTGTTTCTTCCTGAGGAGTAGGCTCTTCAAGATGTTGTGGGGAAGAATAAGAAGTGTCAATCCCAAAGCTTTCTTGCTCATTATTAGAGATAGGCACAGGAGATGAAGGTGTTGTAATATTTACATTAGCAGAAGTAGAAGAAGTAGAAGAAGCTTGTTTGCTTTGGTTAGATTGATGCTTTTGACGAATATGAAGTGGTCGATGAGTATTATACTGTTTATAATAGAGCCCACAAGCGTTACAAAGTGAGTGAGCACGGTCAGGTGTACGACGCCATAATGGAGTTTTAGTAACATGACAATTAAAGCATTCAAGTTGACGTGGAGTTCTGTTTGATTTTTGAGCTTTAGATTGAATTTTCTTTTTCAATTCAATCTTTTCTTTTAAATCATTGATATCAATACTATCTTCCTCTTCTTCTTCTTCTTCTTCTATCACCAATACATCTTCTTCTTCTTCTTCGTTTTGTTGTTGATCTGTATGAAAAGTAGCATTTTCTTGTTCAAATTGAACAAATTGATCAAAACCTTCCTGAGGAAAATGCGACAAACTTTGAAGAAATTGTTGAGGATCCAACAGATTTACAGTGGGGTCTGCAGGGCTACTACGATTGGAATCACTCGAAAGAGTAGGAGAAGGAAAGTTACTAAAGACAGGGCCACCAAGAGTTGAAGTAGGTGAAGGTTGCTGAACTTGATATTGCTGTTGAAGCAAGAGATCAGAAAATCCCTTGTCAAAGAAATCAGATTGTTGGTTGCCTTGACTACCAGAAGAGGTGTTTGTCTCCATATATTGTAACATGAAATCTTCGTCTCCCATCATCATTGAAAAAGAGGATTTAATATATTTGTAAGTAGAAGAAAGAAGAAGATAAAAAAGAGAGCGAAAAGATCTCTAATTAAGAGTTTTTAGAAGAAAAGAAAAACAATTGATTTGTATTCACAGAAAGTAACAGAAGAAAAAGAAGAGTAAAAGAGAGAAAAGAAAGGCAAAATAATGTATCAATAATTCAAATGTTTATATAGCCTTTTTTTATATATATTATAATTTACTGACCTCACGCCTCTTTCCTCTTCTTTCCTAAACCCTCCCCCCAACTTAGTCTTTGTACACTTTACAGTAGTTTAGTAAAACATTGTATTTAAACCCCAGAGATCATACATCTTTAACCATATACATTACATGAAATATATAAATAAAAAAGTATATTATATTATATATGATTTATTTTATTTCGAGTAATATAAAACAATGCCAAAAATCATGTTGGCATTTTCACTTTTATCAAAATAAAAAGGATGAAAATGAGCGAAACAGGATATTGGATTCGAAATCATAAAAATGAAAAAATCTATTCCTCCCCCCCCCTATTTGTACAACTGAATCTTTTGTTAAAATATATATATATACATATATATAGTTCTTGAGGTTCGTGAACATGTTGTTTATTGATGTCTCTAATCAACAATCTATTATGACCTTTAAGGAATAATTCTGTGTACTTTACATGTCGATTTTATCAATAATTTACAAAGCAAAATTGATATACAAGTAGTCACCGAGGGATGACTCAATTTTGGGTAACAAATTACCGGTCATTCAATTGGTTTAAGTGATAAAAAAGGTCGAAGCGTTCATGTATACATACAAGTTCCAGCATATCAACCCAATCAAATATTAAAAACTAATCAAAGAATCATTCTTTTTTTTTAAAAAAAAAAAAAGCGGGTTATTTTATCTGCTCATGATTTGATTGGTAGTAGATTAGGCGAAAATACACACTTGTTTATAAAATATTTTTTTTTTTTTTTTTGATAATCAGTTTATTATTTACCGGATGTGTACAAAACTCAAAACTTTATTTATATATAATATAAAATAGTATTTTATAACTTTTTTTTTATTTATATAGTAAAATGTAATTTCATTGAACCCTAAAAAAACTGGTTTGATTTTTCCTTTTTTTTTCAATATAATTAGATCAAGATATTTTAGTATTCATTTAAATTCAGTAGAGATATAAAATTGGACATGTTCTATCATTGGAATTCTTTTTCGTCGAGTTGCATGGAGGATAGATAAAAAATAAAAAATAAAAAAAATTTTAAGGTTTTTGTGTGATCAGTCGTCAACTGACGAATTGAACAAGAGTATTTGTTTGTTGCTTTTTTATCGTCTAAAAAAATCAAACAACTTTTTGTTACCATTTGTCCCTTTTTGCTGCTTGGACCTTAGAAATAAATCACCTGGCAAAAAGTACATACGTTAAGAAATTAAATGACCTTTCTCCAAGCCCTGAATCAGTTTGTTTCTCTTGTCCTGACGAATTGTTCCCGCACGTTACTCGCAATAGTATCATTGATTGGGCGCTGAGAACTTGAAACATGTGAGTTCAGACGCTTATAACTTTACAGGTTGGAAAATTAAGGGTTTAATAAAAATCTTATGTAAGTTTGCTTGATATTTATTTCTTTTAACTTTTTAAACAAAAAGAAAAAATTATATCCTTATAATATACGGTTCATTATTATGTAGATATATTTAATAATACACAAAATGTCTTGGTTCTCTATTAGTCTAGCCACTGACTGTAATGGTTTGGTTCGTTAAATGGGTGTACAAGCTCTTATTGAAACTGGAATTTAAACTATCGCAGTAACAGTTTCCTATTCAGACAACCGAAAAAGGCACAAGAATGAATACAAAACAATTGGCCTTGCATTCCATGATATCGTAAATGTTTGTTGACTTTGATCTTGAAACAAGGCTCATCTCTTATCAATTTATGAGCTTCTACTATCTTTTTTTATTCGGATTTCTAATAACACACGGTCATTTTAGTGATATTTTAGTTTTCAATATGTAGGAGATAGTATTACAAAATGGTTGTACTCGTTTTAAAATGAGGATATATGGATATAGTTACTACCTGTAAACTCTGAGTTTTAGTTTTAATTAAATAAAAAAAAAAAAAAAAAATGTCAAACAACCATTTCATTTTATTTAAACAACACACATTTCGTAACGCAAACTTTCAGGCATTCATAAATGTCTAACAGAACTAATCTTGGGTTCTTTTTTCCTGTAACTCCGTTATGTTTTTTGAATGGTTTTAAAGGGCCCATCGAGCATATCAGTGTTTTTGTTATATTGTAAGTTAAACAAACCTTAATAGAATGTAGCACAGTGGAAAAGACAAGACAATAAATGAATTATGTAATGTCAAATACACTTATATATAAGAGCCATAGCATTATACAATACGTTATTGTGTCGTTAGTAGCTTGACAAGGTTAAAACTTGATTTGTGGTTTCATAGTTCGGATTCTGTCAGGAAAAATCAATGCTATAATTACTGTAATTCTTGATCACCCCCACCCCCACCCCCACCCCTCCCCATGAAAAAAAACTATGAGTTGTTCAATTAAATAAGATCCGCAAGGTTTATTCTCCCGAATAGAGCTAAACGGGCTCACTATATTGGTTCCCAGTGATTTGTATTCATATGATTATCATTTTGGTGATTCTCTCCGATTGCGCGGGTGCATACATTCTAAAATCGCATTATTTCATATGTTTACAAGTGAAGTATTCAAGTTCTAATATATATTTCTTGTCTAAAACTACATTTGGTTCATATGACTGAAAAAATGATAGATTTTATTGAATAGTTCAGTGAGATTTATATACATTAACAGTAGTAAGTTACCCTGTAGTAGTTCTTTTCAAAATTAATTTTCAAATAAATGTCTCTTTAGATATCATACATATTATATATTCCTTACTCAAAATTGAAACTGGCTGTCCTGTGGCCATTTCTATGCAAATAAATTTAATTTTAATAATGACGAAACATGTCGAATTCATAAATTTCTTATATATACACTAGCAGACAAGCCATAAATCAACGCCATTAGAAACTAGCATCAAATACTACCATTATGTAAAATTGTTCCACAACAATTGCGTTCGACACATCGCATAATGCTAGAAATGCAAAAATTACTATAATTCAAACGTTGATATCTCTACCGATTTTGGTGATTTTTTCAACCATAATATTAAAGGCTAATGGTATAGTCTGTAGCCTACTGCATAAAATATGTTATTGTTTCAAAAGCACGTTAAGACTTGTGGTATCTTTATTAGCAAGAAATGTAATGATTTTTAAAAGACAGATCACTTTAGTCAATGAAACAAACAACAATAATGTTGAGCCATGTTTTTTGAGGTATAATTTGTCCAAGCTACCTAGTTTTTATCTCCAATTTCTTGTTTATTTCTAGCTACGCTTTTGAAAAGGTAATGATATATCAAACCAATAAAACTATTTTTAAGAATACACAAATTGCAGGATCCTGCAACACACTCAAATTTTTGAAATAGCGTCGGAATAGACGGTTGAAAATAAACAAATCAAAAATATTGCTCACACATTGTTTCTGAAGTTATTTTAAGCTTCTCTAGGTCTCTATATGTACGTCTGTAACACCCGTGACTAAATTTCACTCTTTTTGTTATAAAGCGTGGCATATAGCTTAGAACAGGCTAAAAAATTGGTTGTGCAATTTTTATGAATTATCCAGAAAACAAATGAATGGTAAGATTTTAATTATGAATACTGTTACAGCTGTAGTGTATGTTTTGAAATTTGTAGTCTATTTGATTCAATATTCATTGGTTGGAAACATTTTTCAGTTGCTTCATTTCTTTAAACAATAAGGTTTTTTTTTAAAAAAAAAAAAAAAAAAAAAAAAAAAAAAAAAAAAAAAAACGTATGCTCAGTTCCTTCAAAAACAACTGTTTTACAGTAAATAATTCACCAATATTATTTATACCAACATTAATCATAGCGCATATTCTTACTGTTTTGTGAATAAAGAAGATATGTGTCTGAGACTCACAACAAAAGACCATAAAAGTATGGGCAATTATGTGATCAACAAGTAACTATTATTACCTTCATTTAATATTTAACAATGTGTCAAGGAAATAGAATTTTAACTGTCAACTTTCACCAAGCATCCTTCAAGTGGGATTGCGCCTATTCCTTGTGGCCGCTATACACCGGTCAGATGTAATGCTACTATAGGGGCAATAATAATAGCACATAGGCCATTTGCAGAGCAGAATAGTAAAGTAAAAGATGCGTTGGGGGAAGGCGGAAGGCCCTTTGCGATGATACCAATGCTGTTGATCTTAAAAAGACTTCTGTTAGTAGTAATATGGATTAATTAAAGATTCAAATGAAGAACATACAGTAAGAGCTGAATCAAGAAAGGGTCAAGCAAGTGATGGTAAAGACCAATAATACTGCTGAGGAGCAGAAGACCCAGAAAAGGGTGTTTATCAATAAGCTTGATGAATTGGTGAGCTAAGTTAGCCGAGATATCCAAAGAAATAAAATATATTTCTAAATTAAAATACTATGCATTTTATTTTTTTGTGTTTAATTAAAATATAATGATGGATTTTCATGGAGAAAAACAAAATTATAATGATTTTACATTACAGCTTCAAAGCTATGACAACTGATTCTCAAAAACGATTTGAAATATGGAACAGAAAACGATTAAAAAAGAAATTGCGTAGCGGCTGATGATTAATGATGAATTACAAAGTTGAAATATGGCATAAAATGGTTTTTTTTTTTACATTTCTAAATTATGCATTTACCTAATTAATGAAGTTTAGACAAATCTTTCATATTAATTACTGATTAATAATTTATCAAAAGGTAAACGTCATAAAATTATTCAAATGAAAAAGCACCCTTTTATTATTATGAGCTTATAGAGAGGAGGGTTTATATACTAATTGGATAAGTGAATTAAATGTGAATGATAATATAATTAGAATAAACATGTGGATACTGTGTGAATATAATAGAATCATGCTTCTATAGTTCCATAGTAGCATGATGATAAACGCATGGAATGCAGCATTGTATGCTTTGTATGTCAAACACCAATGGTTTGACGAATTCTTTAAACTTGACTGGTAATTCGGGAGTTCCTAATTCTGATAGATTACTTGAAATGCAATTAAAGTTTTGAAGGTTTTCTGAAAATACATGCCACTTTTTATAAAAATACTTCAAATGTAAACTATTGAAATTATCAGCGGCAAAATCATTCATTAATTTAGCTTTTACTAAATCTTACAGCTACATGTTTTATAAAAAAAAATTTTGTGAATCTTTTTTTAAGCTCAAAATTTAGGATGAGTGAATATCTATAGAAATGGGAGGGTACTTTTAATGCACATATGTTTGAAGATATTCCCACAAAAATTAATATATTGAAAAGAGCTACTATATAGTTAGAAGTGATGGAGCTCAATAAGGTCTATTATAATATGAATGAGAAATAGCTACTGCTCAATTTGACGAATATTTTGAAGGCTATTACAAAAAGGTAAAAAAAAAAGGTTTTTAAAAAAATGTTCCAAATTTTTTTATACTTAATAAATAATAAGTTATAGAGCACTCTAATGCAAGTAAATTTTATTATTAGAAACTGCTGGTTGCTGGTTTGTCTTAATTTTTTGCAGAGGTACAGTAGGTGGATAAATGGTCCAGCTGTTCTTTAAAATTTGACGTTTTTGTGAATACAGCAGCAAGAACTAATAATACAATCAACATCCGGGTCACTTATCCACCTACTGTAGTTTATCCCTTCACTGTGTTAAAAATGCAAGTAATAACTATATTCTTTACTGACCCTAATGTTCATGTAAAATAGCAGCTTACTTCAGTTACTATTTATAAAGATTGAATTTTCATTGTTTTTAATAAAAGTGCACAGCAAGCTATTGTTATACTGTAGGTACAAATTGGTGATACTTTTCTCAACAAACAACAATAGTTTTTTGGAAGTTGTTCTTTAAGATTATTGTGCCCAGAATGTGTACTTACTACTACTCTCATGCAAAGTTAAATTTATTTAAATTGAAAAGCGGCAAGATAGGGTTTTTTTTGTCAGTTTTTTACAGTTGTATAAAAAGTAGATCCCAGATGGGCTTCTGATGGTTTTCCGATTTTTTCCTAGTACTTGGTCTAATCATGACAAATCTTCGACGAGGATGTTCCTTCCCTTTAGGGGCAACTGATATTAGCTCGAATATTGAAAAGTTAATACTAAAATATTAGTACATTAGGTCAACTTTGACCAAATTATTGGCCTAAAATTGATTGAAAAAAATTGAGCAACTAATGAATTGATGTGCTAACTTTTAGTAGCCATAAAGTGGATTTTATTGGGAGCAGCTCCGTCGTTTTTGTTTCACCAATAAATATCGGTTTTTCGTCAGGATAATCCAAATAATAGCTCATTTTACAAATTAAAATTTATTATAACTGAGGCCCAAAATCGATTTGGCACCACGGGAAAAAACGCAAAAATGACAATTTTAAAATTTGCAGCGAATATCATAGTAGTTTTTTCAGAAAAGTTTTCACTACGGGAAAAAAGGTGTAAAAACTGTTTTATATTAAGTTTATATTGAGAAAATAAAACTTTATAATAATTTTACGTAAAAAAATAAATAACTGCAAATTTTAAAATTGTCATTTTTGCGTTTTTTCCCGTAGTGTGACTAATTGATCCAAAAATGATTCAAAAAACAAAATTGTGTAATATCCCATGAGATGTAAAATTAGTTGAAATAGCGTATTTGTGAATTAGTTGATTTGATCGATGATGAGAACTAATTAAAAAAAAGTTATAAAACGATAATAAGTCTGCAGTAAAATGAGAAAAGTTTTAAAAAAAGATACAGTTTAAATCCTTCTTTATTAAAAAATGGATAGTGTGCAATAAATCTATATTTCTACTCTATTTATATTATTTGTAATTTCATTATGCCTGGCAGTTTTACTGTAACTGTCAGTGATTTATCTGAATTAGGAATCACGGGATTACCAATTTAGAGTATTTGTTAAACCATAATGTTTATCAGACCATGCTACATTCCATGCGTCTATTCATGCTTTTTATTGAATCACAAAAGTATGATTCTATTTTACGCATGCGATATCCATATGTTTATTCTTTTGATAAATATATTAGTTTGTCCGTGATTTAAGGTTTATATTGAGCTTCTTGATTTACATAATCAAGGCACCTTTTTAATGTTTGTTTTTCGACATATTTTTTTAATGATCCACATAGAACAATCCTTACCTTGGTCTATGTGTTTTTCAGGTTTATTTTATGATTCTACTCGTTATTATATAATTCAGTTTATTTTATTGTATGTTACGTTACTCATACTTTTCATATTTTATGATTAAATCTATGTCATCTCTATTTGAATATTAGAACATAGTGTTATTTGAGATGACATTTGATTTCTTATGTGTGGAAATAGTATCTTAGTTCAGCACAAAGTCAACTAGAATATTGTTTTCTTTATTATCTAATAAAAAAAAACCTAAAGAACTCTCTTGCTACACCAAGAGTTCTTCTTTATAAACATTTCATTCTATTCTAATTTCAATATTATTTGCCCGACCACAAATAATGATCTATACACCTGTTTGTTCGTTGTATATTTTGTATATAATTTAGACTATTGCTTAACGGACTTTATCTACAGTATATTGTTTATAATGATTTTATATTGGTGGTAATTTAAATTTCTATAACAGTAATTGTTTATTCCATATTAATTTTCTCTTTTTTTTATTTGTTATCAGACAAAACAGAGATCATGATGTGTCTTAACCACAGTATTTTAAATGGTTTCTGGACAGTTTCAAATTCTGCATTTGACTACGCAAAAATTGAATAAATGTTCACATCAAATTTTGCGTAAAATGTGCTTGAAAATTTGAGGGTTTTTCGAAGATAAACGTCTCCTTTATAAACATGTCTCAAATTTGAATAATTGATAAAACGCGCAGCAAAATTATCTACGGATTTAGCTATTGGCGAACTGTTTAGCTACATTTTTTGTAAAGAAAACAAGATATCTGTCAATTTTTTTTTCAAATCCAAAATTTGGAATGAGGGTATACTAATTTTTTTTTGGAGGCCAAATTTAGGATATTCTTTTTTTTCACGTATTTTGAGGATATTTTTACTATAGAATATGTACATATTTATCCACTATATAGATTTCCATTATAGATGATTCTCACTTAAAATACCGTTGATATGAATTATGAATAGACATTAAACTACCGAAGTTATATATGCTAATTCATACTAATATAAACTTTCTACCAAACTTTGATCCTAACAATTTATATTAAAGACCAATCAATCTAATTTGGATTTAATTATACCATTATCATCAAAAGGACCCACGAACTCTATAAATAGATCGATTTGCAACTATCAAGTATCAAGAAATGTGTCTACAAGGGATATTATTGGCTACATATGGATCTAGGACAATTAACTAATCTCTCTGATAAAAACTATATAAAAAGGACATTTATTTATTACAATAAGGCCTAAGCTAGAATTTAACTTGAAAATAAAACCCTATTATCATACTTATCTAGCTATCTAGCTAAATTCTTATTGTTTTTTATAATTTTTTTCCTTGAATATCTAATGATATTCTACATCTACGAAAGATTAATGTTTAAAAAAAACTAAAATGGACTTGATAGAGCTCATTAAGCTTTATAACTTGAACAGAAAGCAACTGCTACTCAATTTGATAAATCTTTTGGAATCTGCTACAAAAATGTCAAAAAAAGGAAAAAAAAAGTGCCCAAAACTTTTCTATGCTTCAATAAATTACAAGAAGCCCCGAAACAAGTAAGTCTATTATCTAAAAGTATTATTAGTATAGCTTAATTTTTTGTAAAGATATAAGATATAAGAGCTCAAAGTTTTTAATTTTTATTTTTTTTTATAGGGAAATAAGTTTTTTATTAAAATTATTTCATTGTTTAATGTAGTTTTTAATTTTTAACAGTGAAACATGTGTAAAATTTGAAACATTAGCACTGAAAAAGTTGTACCAATTGCAAAAGATAGAAAATTTTTGGATACTTGTTTTTGTATTAGATTTGAACATTTCAGTTATATTGACATATAATTTTTTTTGGTGTTTGCAGTGGAATTACATACTAAAAGCTTGATAATCATAAAATAACTTAATTTACAAGTATCACTCACAGAGTTTATGCCACTTGAAATATTAAAGTGCAGCAATAATAAAGAGATACTCAAAGTGAACACAATAACAAACGCATGCGAAAATACAAAATACTTTTGAACCAATACATGTCGTGTGAACGATAGCACCCTTG
>JAEPRC010000319.1:0-47284 GCA_016758945.1 Mucor plumbeus
CTGATAGAATCAGTCATGAATGGTATAAGTTTACAAAGGAGGACTGTCTAAAATATATAGATAGTATGCCGAGAAGAATAGAAGCAGTTATAAAGAGTAGAGGAGGAGCTACAAAGTATCAATAAAAGTCTTAGTTTTTTTATCCATTTCAATTTTCATGTTTTATAAGTTTATTTTTTTTAAGTCCCTCTAATCGTTTTAAACAGTTTGTAGATAAAAAGTACTACACTTTCTCTTTCATTTGGTATAAAAAACACCCTGATTGAGGTCAATCTCAGATAATGGTGACTAAAAAAGCCTTTTTTTGAAAACACCCGAAGCATTTTTCCGTTGACAGTGTTTAATAAATATCAAATTTTTAACTTTAAGCGCTGAAAAATGAAACTTAAAATCCGACAATAGTTTTAAGCAATATGTCATTCAAGAGCTACAATTTTGGGTTAGAATTTGGTACTAAAAACATGTAGAAATATTAAATATTGACAGAGATATGACATCATATACGAAATTTTTTAGAACATTGGAAGGGTTATTTCCTTCACTGTAAAAAAAGGGCGTAAAGATGACCTACTATATAAGCCTTTTAGCCAATATATCCGCGATTATTAAAAACCCTTATACAGAATTTGTATTACTAGATACAAATTATTAATACATAATCCGAATATATAAATCCCATGTCTACTAGCGTATATGATTCTCAAAATTATGATGTTTGTCTAAAAACAGCGTGAAGACCGACGTAAAAATAACCGACTACCTGGTAATTGTTATAGTCAATAAAACCGCAATTATTGGCAACTGTTTTACATGCCCTTTATCACTAAATTTGTCTCATTATAAGAAACGAGAATATGTAAATCTAATACCAATCGGCTTATTTTTTCTATCAAATTATAATTTTAGTTGTAAAACAACGCCAAAAAAGTTATTTGAAATTACCTACTTCGTAATCATTTTAGTTAATAGAACCACAACTATTGGCAACCCTTATACAATCACTTTATATCATTGGATTTACCTCATGATGACAACCCAAAGCATATGAATCCAATATTTATTAGCTTATCTTTCCTTCCAAAATCATGTCTTTTACCAAAAAAAAAAAAAAAAAAAAAAAAAAGCGATGAAACCGTAAGAACCCGTACTTCGTAGTTGCTTTAGTGAACAAAATCATAACTTTTAGAAACCTTTATACAAAACACTTGTTACCAAATGTATCGTATACGACTAAATCGAGATGTGTGAATCACATAAATGTTAGTTTTTTTAACAAACCATAACTTATGAATATATTTAAAAAAACCATAGCAACTGAAACCGAGTTGGGAATTATGATAGAAATACTACTAATGTTCATAAAAAATTCAGTTGATAAAATCTCTATCAGTAGCTTTTGGTAATAGATTTAATTAATATTACATACTTATAGTGTGGGACAGCTTACAAACACAGACTAGATTTTTACTGATTTGATTTTCAATTATACTTTTGGCATTTCAGCCATAACTACCATTGAAATTACATTAATAAAACCTTTAGGGAACGCACCAAGATGAATTATTATACCATAGAAATGTAATCATCTCCAGGTAAATTTGATACCAAAATGTTGCTCTTAATCTGTCCAATTCAGATACTGTGGTTAAAAATTATATACAGAACGTATTAATTAGCCCTTCTTCATTAGTTTTTGGGATGAAACTGAATTGTTTTTAAATTTCTACCAAAAAACTGTTGTAGAAATTAGTGATATAAATCAATAAATTCATAATAAGTTTTAAAAAGAATAAAAGCTCATTAAGAGAGGAATTCGAACCTGTCAACATTTATTTAATTACTTTAAATTTGGTTGTATTATTATTGAGTTTTGTGATTATCTCATGTTAGTTTGTCAAGTTCTTCAAGTTTTTCCTAATAGTAAAAAAGTTGCAAAACTATTACAAATTTAGTACTAAAAGATAGCTATTTAGACGTAGAATTTAGACGTAAATACTAGAAATCAGTTCATATATTTTACAGCTCTCTATGAGTGATTTTACTAAATTCATCAAAAACTTAAACTTTAAAATTCACCATAATTTTCTAATCGTTTAATAAAAACAAAGTTTTTGTGATAATTTTCATCAAAAGGGCAATTTAGTATAAAAATTGGACGGGTTGCTTTACTATATTCCACTTTCTACACTTTTCATGTATTTTCGTATATTTTTGCTATTTTTCTTCGTACGCATATTTTTGAGCTTCCATCTCATTGGAAGATAGAGTTGCCGTCATCCAAAAATGTAAAAAAAAGAAGAATTTGACTGGTTCTAAGAGTTAGAACGTCATCTGATTTTCAAAAAGTAAAAAATTCTTTTTTTTCCTTTTTTTTTTTCTTTCTGCTTTTTTTTATAGCAATTAAGGTAAGCAAAATAATAATAATACATACTACATTACAATTAATTAACTAATTGTTCTCTTTTCTTGTATCTTTTTTTTTCTTACATCTTTTCTTTTCTCTTCCATCTTTTAACTGATCAAGGTAAGCAAAAAAAAAAAAAAAAAACGAGATTCACAAATTCTTTACTAATTGTTCTTCTTTCTATTTTGTATGTTTCATGTCAAGTGAAAGTGCCTATTGCAGACACTTGACATCACTGATTTGACCAGAGCACAGGAGATCAGATAGGCTGTACATCCTACTCAATTGATTGCGAGCCTTACCTAGCAGTTATTGAAGCTCATCACTGTCCACCAAAGGAGGGGGTAGGCCCATAATACTTTGGTTTTATGGAATTTGAAACATGGTTTCTCGTTTATAGGGAAAATATATTTCAAACTCCGATTTTTTGAAAAAACAGGGGGAAACCCTGTTTTTTTGTTTTTTATTTTGTTGGTGTTTGTAACAGTTTCAGCCAATAAAAATCGTTTATTTTTTCAACTCAATCTGTTCGGAAGGCCTATATTTAAGTACTTAAATTGCTCAAATAATTATCCGTAAAGCTAAATGTTTACATATAATTTCGTATCCCAAATAATGAAATCGCATATTCACTACGTCGCAAGGTTGATTCGATTTATGGACAATACCTATTAAGAAGGGAACTCGGCCATAAAAATATGTACGAAATTTATTATTCTAGGGATTCTTCATCTTGACACTTATTTTATCCACGAAATTCATAAAAGTAGGGACATTTTTAATATAGAATAAAATTCAATGTCAAGTTTCGAATAAGAGTGATAATTATTTTCTCAAGTAGAATATTAAGGCTTTTGGCAGAGCCAAATTTAAGCTTTTGGGATCAAAATTAAATTTATTGCAAAACATAACTAAAAATTTAAATGCTTTTTAACAAAGAAAAAAATAACCAAAAGATCTTGAACGGTAAGACAGACAGCGCAAACTACTACATTGATGAATCTAAAATATCATTTAGTTTGCGAGGTGCCCTTTTGTCAAGCTTTTCACTAAATACAGCGTATTTCCAGATAACTTTATAAATGCCTTCCTTATTATCTTTGTAATTAACCAAACCCACGCTATAAAGTATATCTTCTACATAAGAAACTGCATACC
This sequence comes from Mucor plumbeus, assembly GCA_016758945.1. Lineage (NCBI taxonomy): Eukaryota > Fungi > Mucoromycota > Mucoromycetes > Mucorales > Mucoraceae > Mucor > Mucor plumbeus. The sequence goes on from JAEPRC010000319.1 coordinate 3,563, forward strand.
AATCACCATCTATTATGTACCTTCCAATAATTGGAACCCCAAATTTGTCCATAGAATCACCAGGCTTGTTCATAAAGAGTTTTTCAATTGCTAAGGATTTAGTTATACCACAATGCAAATGAGTGAAATAGCATAGAACTTCCGAAACAAACCAAATTTCCTGATACCGTATACTTCCATATCTGCTCGCAATAAATATGGCATAATGATCGGCCCTTGGAGTCAAATTCTTCCTTGATTTGTATAATGGTGAAGAGTAAACAATAGAATCCAGCCAAAGACAAAAGTAAGGTTTAATTTTTCTGTTTTCAACCACATTGCTAGCAAATTCACAGTATACGCGAGAACACTCCTCTTCGATCCCATCAAGATTTCAAGAAAATAAATTCAACAACTTCTATATGAGGTAAACAACATATGATATGTTACTTCACAACCAAAAACAAACGTTATTAATAATTAATTTCGAAAAGTACTATTACCCTACTGATAATAAATGTGCAAGTCGTATGTCTAAAACCACATAGACTCCCCAAAATTTGTATATCCATCCACTATTAACCACGCAATGCTACTTGCTAAAATCCCTCGTTAAATAATCATATTTTCCAACCATCTGAAGTTGCCCATTACTCTTGATTGAATGTCTACTTTCCAAAGTGTGAAATATTTCAGAATAAGGATGAGATCACTGAAATTGACGTAAAATTGTAAATTACAGAGAAGAAGTCGAATTATCAACCGATGATTTGATACTTGCCAGGATGACCCATAATTTCTGCGATTCCAGGTACACCTCCAGTAACACCCATCAAAAAAGCATTTCATTTGTAAATAAATTGTCCATCTCGCTCCAAAACAAATTCATTTTTACTAAGTGTATCAATTTCTTTAAGTATAACATCAAGAAACGACATTATTTTGCCAGCCTTCCAAGGTTCAGGACAAACAGCCAAAGGAATCATAAATTCAACGTAAAAAGTGCCGTTTTATTATGAGCTTATAGAGAGGGTTTATATACTAATTGGATGAGTGAATTAATGTTAATAATAGTATAATTAGAATAAACATATGAATATCGTATGGATATAATAGAATCATGCTTCTATAGTCCCATAGTAGCATGATGATAACCGCATGGATTGTAGCATTGTATGATTTGCATGTCAAATATCATGGTTTGACAAATACTCTAAACTGGTAATTCGGTAATTCCTAATTCTGATAGACCACAAATATTTTAAGCGTTTTGTAACACATTATATGAGAACCAAATTTTATCTTTCAAAGCGCATTTTATTTTACTATACGGATGGATCAAAATTCATTACAATACAATGAATAATAGTCAATGAGTTTCAGGTGAATATTTTGAAGGAAATCCATCTGCAAAAATAATTACTGCTACATCTTTACTTGAAACGAATTGGTTTCTTTCATTCAAGTAAGTATTGTGATAACTAACCCCATCAAATATGTCTTTATAAGCTCCAGCTTCATAATTTTTAGTAGCAATAATATGGCGATTAATCCATCATTGCTCTGATCTGTTCATTCAAAAGCATCTGGGAAAAAGCAGCACCTACTGAAACAATTTCCATTTCTTGGTTTGACGTAAAAAGTTCTGGATTTTTATATCTAGGTGTTTCGCAATTAGCAATACTAACAATTCACTACTGTAGCGTCCTCCGAGTCAAACAGCTGGCAACTTTGTGAGTTGTGAGCATACTGGGTAAAAATTGACAAGCTCACTTTTAATATTGTTGACCTTTCTTAAAAATCTTCCAACGGTATCAGGGACAACAATAAAACCTCCAAATTCTTGAATAGAAAGAGAAATATTTTTAGATACTATCCAATTTGAGTCACAAGCCATTACTTATAGTACGTTCAATTTTTACCTCATCACAAACCTTCTTGAGTAACAGTTTGCTAATCAAATTTATTTTATCTCTTTGAACTTGCATTAAAACACGGTTTAATTCTGCGAACTTGACAAATTTAATTGCAAATACCAATAAATTTGAAATCTCTAAATTATTACTGCTACCGTTTGAATAAATTTTCGCATTTGTGTATTCAAAATTTAGTAAAAAATTCTGAAATTAAACGATTAAATACGTATAATACACCCTTCTAGTTCCAATAAAAAACCATCTTGCTCATCATAATTGATATTTTCATCATTTTCGGTTGCATCGGCTGCGTCCGTATAATCTATTGTTTCAACATACCCTATAGCAGAGTCGGTGATATCCATTGGATCATCATCGCTGTTGTTAGACCCATTATCATTAATGTCGTTGTAATTGGTTGGGTCAGGTCGAGTTTCATTTTGAAGAGCATCCGGGTTTAAGATAAAATTATCTGCTGTATATTTGTTGTTTTTTATGGTGATTTATAAGCTTTTCGACGGGAATACAGACGTTGACTTAATTTTTGCAAATTAAAAGGGAATCTTCGAAAAGGCGCATAATAACATCAAGAATTTTTGTAGTGTTACTAATCTCCAAATTAGAAAACGAAACAATTAAAGTAAGCTCCAAATCTTCACTTTACGACTGGTTACATTGAAATTATGGACTTTCAATTGAAAATGTCTATAAATTTAGAGTAATAATTAGTCATAAAGTAAAGTTTTGGTCAGTCAAATGTCCATGAATTCAGTATAATCAGTCATAAAGTAGAGATAATATAATAAAAATTTTCACATTTTTGGATTACTTTCTCTCTCTCTCTCTCTTTCTCTTCTCATCCAGAACTTTTTAAGAATGTCATACAACATACAACTACAGCAACACCATTCAAAACTCTTTATCTGACTCCGGAGGTATTCGTAGGAAGCACCTTATCAAAGAAAAATGCAAGGAAATTATGGAGGAATTTGTATCCAGGCATAGTCGCTTGACTGTAAACACGAATATGTCAATTAGTGAAGGTCTTTCCATGCTTAAAGGCAAGGTTGGCAAGCTAATATGGTAACCGCAGGCTAAAATAGGGGGTTTTTGGCAGTATTTACTACATAATGTTAGAGCAAATTGCTTTTTCTTTGTGTCTTTCTTTACAATGCTGTGCTCGTCATTGGGGTGCTGCTACTCTGCTGTCAAAATTGTATGAGAATAATTACAACATAGAAAGCTTGTTATTGTATAATAAGTTTATTAACTGTTTTTTATTTAATTGAATTGAAAAACTTATTTAGAATAACAGCAAACTTAATGTATCTTTTTTTTGCCTCTTCTTTTGTGGCTTCCTCGTCTTTTGCTTTTTCTTCTCTCGTTACTCCTCTCAATTCATTTGATATATTTAGATCAATCCACTTTTGAGATACTATTAGATGTATTTTCGATATAAATTTATGCAACTTAGTTGCATTATATCTTAATACAACGTCATATCACCAAGTCAAAAAAATACATTGCCCATGCACACGGCAAATATCTCACGTCACAATAATACAAAAACAAATAAAACGATGTTCAAACAGTTTTTTTGCTATGAATTTAACTTTTTTTTAATTCTTTTTTGATTTAAAATTGTAATAATATATTCATTTGTTGGCTCATATTTTTTTTAATCTTGAATTTATCTGAAAAATTTGCATTTTATATGATGCTTTAGGATACTTTATTATTTTATCTACGAGATTTCTATGCATTTTTTTTTTGAAATATATTGGCATAAAAACGACATTTAAAGAGTTTTTTCTTCACCAACACAACGGGAAAAAAGGTGTAAATGAGATATGAACTACAACCTTTCTGAAAAAAACTACTATGGCAATCGTTACAGAAACTGTTTTAAATGAAGATGTTATTAAAAAGGTATAGCTTTATAATAATCTTATGTAAAGAAATAAATAACTGCAAATTTTAAGATTGCCAATTTCGCGTTTTTTCCCATAGTGTTATTATTACTAATTACTATTATGTAAAACCATTTGGATGTAATGCATGGTATTCATTCACTTAATTTTAAACGACTTTAGTTCTTCAACCTCTTTTATTCTATCTTATTAAATATTTTGATACTCCCATTTACTAACATTTGTTTAACTTTTATTTTGTATGAGGAATATTATATTTTTAATGATACAAATATACTGAAATCTTATAGCATTTTAACTAGAACTCTGTTGTTCCAATTGCTTTTAGAATTTAAAAACGTGTATGTATTTATGTAAGTTGTAGTTAAGTAGCAATTTTATCAGCTTTTCATGTTATGCAGTAAATGCCTTTTATTTTTCATTGATCTATCAGAATTAGGAATTACCGAATTACCAGTTTAGAGTATTTGTCAAACCATGATGTTTGACATGCAAATCATACAATGCTACATTCCATGCGGTTATCATCATGCTACTATGGGACTATAGAAGCATGATTCTATTATATTCACACAATATCCATATGTCTATTCTAATTACACTATTATTCACATTTAATCCACTCATCTAATTAGTATATAAACCCTCTCTATAAGCTCATAATAAACGGTACTTTTTACGTTGAATTTATTTTAAACAAGTCTCGATAAATCATTCATGATAGTATATAGACTTCAAAAAGTCTACTATTTTGCATAAAAGGTATGACATTTAGATCTTTTATAGTCTATTGAAAATTAACTTTTCTATTCGTTTTTAGTGTGTACTTTATATATGCTTGTGTATTACTAATTGTGAGTGAAATATCTTATTTATATTTTCTTATTTATCTTATAATAATTTACATGAGTTTCATTAAAATTAGCACTTTCTGCCGTGAAATATGTACATATTTATCCATTATAAATCTCCATTATATATAATTCTCACTTATAATACCGTTGATTCGAGTAGACATTAAATTATCGCAATTATATATGCTAATTTATACTATATTATATAATATAGGTCCATTTGATGCAAGGCTAAGGATACTCATTTTTCTGAATTTTAGAGGATATGTTCATAAAAAATCAACATTTTGGGAGAAACCATATTGCATTCAATAGCGCGTAACAAGATCTATAACTTGAATGTAAAATCAATGATGCTCAATATAACGAATATTTTGAAATCTACTATAAAAATGTCAAAAAATAAAAGAATAAAAAAAAAAGAGCTCGGAGTTTCTTATATTACATCATGTTATAAAGCAGTTCAAAATAAATACATTCTATTATTAAAAGTGTTGGTATAGTTTAATGTTTGCAAAGATATAAAAACTGAAAGATTTTAAATTTTTAATAATGAAATGCGTTCAAAATTTTGAAACATTAGGACTAAAAACCTTATATCAACTGTCAGAATTAGGCTATTTCCAGATACTCGTTTTCAGATTAAAGTTGAGCATCTTAGGTACGTGACCCTATATTGTTTTTGTGGTGGTATTTAGTGAAAAAGAAAGTTGAACAGAGAAGAAAAGCGAGACCCAGTTTTTAAAGGAAAAATCTATTTTTTCTCTATTGGGCAGTTTAAAAGTTGCCAAAATCATTTTATCTTGGAGAGTGTAATATTTCTAAGATATAAGCGTCAAATATTAATAGAAAAATATAAAATAATTATAATTATGAAAAAGTTGCAACGAGTACCCTCTATATTCATATATAATCTCATGCAAAATAATAAAGAACTATAAATGTCTCACTACAGCACGCTGCCACAATGACGCATAGAATAAGCTCAATCATTGAGCTGCCGTACAAACAATTTGTCAATTATAAGTAGTTTATATAATCAGGGGTAACTTTGTATACAACAATCAAGCTCCTTCAACTCCTGCATTCTCTTGACATAAATAAAACTACTAATATTTCATCTTAAAAGAGCCAACAAATGCCAAGAATTTGCCTTTCTGCCCTTACGTTTGATCCTTTTTATTTTGTAATATGTATAAACGATGCATACATCAAAACAGACATTACATGAAATATTGAAGTAATGTGGCGATCAGTTCTTGACAACATGTATTCATACAAGCGAATTATTAATTGTTTTTATTTTTATTTTTTTTTAGTGGTTTGTTGTTGTTATATAAGTGATAACGTAAAGAAGAAAATATTTTTGATATTTATGAAAAAATAAGTAAACGGATATAATAAATTGTTGATGATTAATTTGATGATTTGGAGGATATAAATGAATGGTTGATTTTTTTTTTTTTTTTTTTTTTTTTTTGCAAGAGAAAATATGTATGTAAAAAAGAAAAAAGCTAAGAAAGGAAAGAAGAATATGAAAACAAGAAAGCTATTATATGTAAAATGTATTGTAGTAAAACTAAAATTGCACACCGAGTTCAATTGCTCTTTGACGCATGTAAGTATACATTTTGTATTGGAGATTGTAAAGTGGAGAATCACATTTTGATGAATTATCGGCTTGTTCAGTAAGATAATTTTGTACTCCAACAACAAGAGAGAGTAAAGAATCGTTTCTATAATCATAGGAATAACTTTGTTGGTATTGAAGTTGCTTGTCATCTTCATATTCTTCCATGCATTCATCTTGATCATCAATTTGGTTTTGCTGATCTTGTTGATATTGATATTCGCAATAATAATCTTGATAATCCGCTTCTGCAATTGCATTAGCAACTTCTAAATCATATTGTGTATAGCAATGCTCTTCTTGTTGTTCTTGCATTTCTTGTTCTTGATGTTGGTAAGGATATTGTTGATACTTAATTTCGTTATAAGTAAAGTTAACAATGGAGGAGGTGAAATAGGTGGTGGTCATTATGAAAAGTGAATGTATATATATATAAAAAAAAAAGGATTATTCTTCTTCTTTTCAATTGAAACTGAAAAAAAAAAAAGATAAAAAAGAAAAAGGATGAAATTATACCAGAAAAACAGTGATTTACCCTCCTATTTATTATAGGAATATATGATGAAAGGGGCGTTACACAATACATGATTTTTCATCCGAGCGGGGGCGTTGTACATGATGTGATTCCCCTTTAAAGCTTTTTGTTATTCTTCTACATCATTTTAATTGTATAACAAACGCTTGCGAATATTTTTTTTATATATGAATAAAAATAGGTAACCCCTTTTTATAACAAAAGAAAAACACCTCTATTTTCTCATGACACATTGGGAGCTCCTGAAAATTATTCGAGAAATCTGTCATCCATAAGAGATGACGCCTCCTAAACAAGAAGAAGTAAAAATAAAACATGAATTAATTGAATTATTTCCATGATATATTCATATACCGTTTATAGAGGAGATAAAAGGTCTAATCTATCCAAGAGATAATTAATTGTGTTCCTTTCAAATGATGGAAACGTTAAAAATAGCTTTTTGTTGGTGGGTCAGGAAGCAAGGCAATGCTATATTTCTAATATTCGTTGTGCAATGCATGTGATGCTTATCTATATATTGCTCTAATATGTGAATTACTATTGAATAAGCTGCATGAATGTTTAACTTGGCTTTGAAGTTTTAACTTGAATAATAATTGTTACAAGATAAAATAAAATAAAATGATACGCCTCCTGCTCATTCGCTGCAATCGATTATTTAAAATTGTATACATTTTTAATGCAAAAAGGAGTGTTTCAGTTGGGCTTTGTTGAGAATTAGGGGAATAGTGTGTATTATATTGTAATCCAATCGGTTACCATACCGTTAAAAACGTATATGTATTATTATCAAGTTACACACAGTAATACTATTCCACCATTATGCAATAAATGAGTTATTTCATGTGCGAATGGTTAAGATTTTATTATGAAATATACATATAATGTTATGTAAAAAATAGTTTGTTAAGAATAACTAGTATACTAATAAAAAGTACAATGAAATAAGGTTTAGGCATCTTCGACGTTGGTCAAGGCAGGAGTACCAGGAGTAGGAGGGTTACTGAATTTGGTTTGAATGAATGTCTTCATAATACCTGCTTCTTTGCGATCAAATCGACGATAAACTTCCACAATTTGTTGCAAATCAAATCGATGAGTTAATATGACAAGAGGATCAAATTCATTCTTTTCAATGTGTTCCAAACACTTTTCCCAATGACGCTGAATAGGCGCTTGACCACAACCGATAAGGCGAATACCCTTCTCCATTATACCACCAATCAAGAGATGATTTGTGTAGGCAGCATAATCAGCAATGATAGCAATGGTACCAAACTTCTTTGTAGCACGAATCATTTCATTGATAACCTCACTAGTATCAGTTTCAGCTCCAATGGCACGCTCAATCTTATGAAGGAAGCTCTTGGCATATCGGAAACCAGCACAATCAATTGAGCGATCAAGACCATTAGGCTCAATTTCAAATATTTTAGCAACAACATCAGTATCCTTGTCGAAATTGATGGTTTCGGCACCCCATCTCTCTTTGGCAAGAGCAAGACGTTCGGGAACATTATCAATAACCACAATTCGACTAGCCTTGAAGACCTTTCGTAACCATTGAACAGCACAAAGGCCAATAGGGCCAAGTCCCCATACACCAACAACATCACCTTCTTTTACACCAGCTTCCCAAACAGCATGGTAGGAAGTAGGGATAATGTCAGACAAGAATAAAGCCTTTTCATCGGGAACACTATCAGGAATTTTGATAAGATTAGTGTTACCAAATAATACACGGCAATATTCAGCTTGAGCACCAGAGAAGCCTCCCAAAAACTAAATATGCAATTAGTTAGACAATGCAGATATTTTACTAAAATTACTATATTGACTTACATGGGAATATCCCATAACACCAGCAATACGATGTCCATAAAGCTTTTCCATAACAGAGCTATTATTTGTTGCTTCACAACCAGTAAATAACTTTTTGGAGCAATATTCACATTTACCACAAGCAATGTTGAAAGCAGCAACTACTCTATCACCAGGCTTAACATGTGTTACCTTGGGGCCAACCTTATCAACAATACCCATACATTCATGGCCCATAATGTCGCCATCTTTAAGTTGCATAATTTCTCCATGGTACAAATGCAAATCAGATCCACAGACTATACAATTAAAAATAGTTTTAGTCAAGTGTCAATAAAAAAAAAAAAAAAAAAAAAAAAAAACTAGTAGACTTAAAATATACCTGTGCTTCCAGTAACTTTTAGAATAACATCTTCATCATCAGTTAATTCTGGCTTGGGCACTCTTCTTAATTCGAATTTTTCTTTTCCTGCGAAGCAGCAGGCCAACATATCTGTATCATTGGATGTTTGTTGTTTGTCTTGGTTAGCGACATGAACAGGAACTTCTCCCATTTGCTTTTGAGCTAAGTTTGCAGCAGCGTTAGTGGCCATTTTGTTTGTAATTATAATAAAAATTAGTTTTTTTCTAAGAAAAAAAAAATCATTACTTGAATATCTTTTTTAAAAGTTTTTTTATACTTGCAACATTTGATTTATCTTTCTTTGTAATAATGCGTTCATATTTTACGAAATTATGACGTTTGTGACGAGGATTAAGCGAAACATCAACTGTTTTTTATAGAAGGAAATATCCCTTACTGCTGTCATTGTATAAGACTATGAATTCAAAATCCTTTGGGAAATAAATTTATTTGTTATTTTGCATAATAAAATAGCTCTACTAATTAAGTAATTCTGTGTATACTAACATTATACATAGACTACAATTACAATAAAAATACAAATTATTGAATAATTGACTGAATCTTACATACCGAAACAGTTTAGAACAACTTTTATACAAAAAGAATTAAGAAAAGTATCTGCATGATATTTCATAACTTCTAATTTTGTGAAACAACCCCTTAGATGCATAAAAAGAAATATACTTGCTAACCTTGAGTTCAAATTTTGACATTTCTACAGAAATAATTTTATGCATACATTGAAGAATTTTTGAAGCTTGAAGATTGGCAACAAATGTTTAATCGGACATCATTGATATTTGAAGTAGACAATAGGTCTTTCTTTTTTTCTTCTAAATTATTGAAAATTTACTTAACATAAAAGAGATGTCTATTTGGAAAGATATGCAACTAGAAAAAATTCTGTAATATCGAATTTAGAGGAAAAATACCAAAGATACGTACAATGAAATTCATTGTACATTATTAATTATATTTATCTAATTGTCTATCGCTGATCATACGTAAAAACTCTTTAAAATACATACAAAACTGGTAAATTCCTTAACGTGACAATGCGCGGCAATAATACAATACCCAGAAATATGCTACTGTACAATAATCGGCTCTGAGATAGTCTTATATCAAAGACATCACGAAAATTGACAGTTACTTATTACAAATACACAAGAATCTTTTAATAAAAGTACACGTTATAACTATATGCTTTACATCTAATAAAAAAGAATGAAAAAAAAAGAAAAAAAAAAAAAAGGATAAAAGGATAATCTATGGAATTATCTCATAGCAGAAAACCTACATAAAAAAAAAGAGCAAGTTGGCATATCTAATACTTCAGTGCTTAATTATATACATACATTTCTTCCAATTCCTTTTCATAAGCCTTATTAACATCTTTCCGTTTCAATTTTTGTGCAGCTGTCAATAACCCCATTTCAGGTGTCCAAAGATCCTTACAAATCCAGACATCAGCAATAATCTCTGCGCCTCTCAATCCAGATTTCTTTGCTTGTTCTTGCATAACTTGCAATATGACTTTGCGAGCTTCTTTACTAGCACAAAGTGCTCCATAATCCTCATTTTCAACACCACTTTCAGCAAGGAGCTTACGGAGCGGACCTTCAACTGGTACCAACAAACCAACAGGTTTTGGGTATAAGGATTCAGCACAAACACACATATTCTCAACCAAAGTAGAAGATTTGTAAATACTTTCCAACTTTTCAAGTGCAATATATTCACCATTGCTCAATTTGACCAAATTCTTTACACGGTCAATGATACTTAATGTACCACGCTCAGTCCATTCACCGACATCACCAGTCTTGAGCCATCCATCCTCCGTCAACGTTTCTTTAGTAATATCATCTTGCTTATAGTAACCTGCTGTAATTGATGGACCACGAATCCAAACTTCACCCTGAGGACGAGGTTTATTGGAGGAGAGATATCCAAGTTCAGGTTGATCTATCAATTTAACTTCGACACAAGGAACAGGAGATCCAACTTCGCAAATAGCCCATTGTTCGGGTGCCATAATTGCGCACATACTAAGTTTTATATATATATTATTGTTAGTGTAACTGTAGCTTGCATTAATGTAGAACATTGTAACCTCTTACCCGCAACTAATAAAAATAGTTTTAGTAAAAATCATCAAATGAAATCCTTTTATCAATTAGAATATTACCTCTCAGTCATACCATAACCTTGTAAAATAGGACAAACAGCCAAAGATAGAAATTCTTGAGTCTCTGCAGAAACAGGAGCACCGCCAGAGAGACAATAACGAAGTCGGCCACCCAATTGTTTCTTGACATTATTGAAAACAACTTTATCTAAAAGACCTGTGGGCAAACCAAAATCTCCCAAGAACTTTTTCATTTTGATAGCTCCACCAAAAATGGATTCTACACGAGGCCCACGTTCAGCAACCTTGGTAAGTACAGTCTTTTTAATAGTTTCCCAAACTTGAGGAACACCAGTCATGATCGTAGGTCCAAATTCCTGTAAATCGCCTGAACAATTCTTGACAGAAACATCAGTTAATGTTCGAATAGAGCCATATCCCAATGTGACACCCAAAAAGATGCACAAATTCTCAACCAAAAATTCTAAGACATGAGCAAGCGGTAAATAAGCCATCATGGTATCATTGGGTTCTAACAAATGTTGCAACATACGACACACACCAGCAACAGCAGCGACAACATTGCCATGAGTTAGCATAACTCCCTTGGGGTTACCTGTACTTCCACTTGTATACATGATACAACAAAGATCGTTAGCACTAGGTTTGACAACATCTACAGGGTTATCTTGACCTAATTTTTCTAATTCCTCATACGATAGGATACATTTAATCTGAGCGTTGGATTTTAAAAGGTCGACATGTTCAGGTTTCGCTTGTCCTCTGTAAATGATTGTGTCAATGGTAGGGCATTTTGAGAGGATTTTATTGAGAATTGGTAATTGGTCGTCGTTCATAAAACAAAGAGAAGCTTCTGATTCATTGATTGCATGTTGAAGGCCTTCTGGGCCTAATGTATCATAAGCAGTAACGATGGTTAAGGATTGAGTGAAAGCACCTACACAAATTTTTAATTTTAAAGAAAGTGGAAGTTGTCAGTCTCGAAATTTTGTATTACCATGCGCCATAAACATCCATTCAACACTATAACAAAAAAAAAAAAATTGTTATTAAATAATAAAAACGCATATTAAGGTACTCTTTACCTTGTAGAAGCAGAAATTTGTACTTTATCTCCTTTTTTTAATCCAAGTTTAGCAAGACCAAAACCAATGGTTTTTGTAATCTTGGCAGCATCTTCATAAGAATGATGATGATAACCACTCAATTGAAGATAAGTCCATGTTTTATCTAGAGTTGTTTCCACACCATTGACAACTTTTGTAACTTTTTTAGTAGTAGTGATAGTGTCCTCCAACTTACGATACCCGAAACCTTTGCGACTTTTGAAAGTATTTGAAGCATATTGTAATATATCGTATAATGTTTCTACACCTTCTGCAGGCGTAAGCATGAGCTGACTGGGTGACAGAATTGAACGGCGAGTAGGTCCTTCTCCAGGTCGTGCATCAGCTATTTCGACCGAGAAAGTTGTTTGCACCATTTTATAAAATATAGAATGAAAGAAAGATATAAAGAGAAATGGTTTCTTTCTTCCTCCTTTTTTTTTTTTTTTTAATTCATTTCCTCGGTTTGTTTTATATTTACAAAAATTTCTTAATTTGGTATACCGCCAAGGCACTTTTTATAAATTCATGTGATTTTTGTTTATTCAGTGAATATCCAAAATGGCTTTTATAGAATATTCTGAATATAGGGAATGTTCTTTATATATTCATAACGCATGTTTATCACAAGAGAGATATAAAAACCCATGATATTACACACACATACACATAAATACGTTCTGTAATGAATAAATTATCATACTTTGGTTTTTGGTCACAATCTTTTATTTGTTGTGTCACGAATGAATATTTTCTTGTTGATGAAATAACAATATATGTATATATGATATAACACATCAAAATTTTTAGATTTATTTCTATATTAAACTCTTAATTCATTTATATGACAACGAAAACAACCAAAGCAATCGATCAGTACTCTGAAGTATTTGTCAACCATATATACATGAATATATGCTAATAATTTATGTGCGGTATTCTCGGTAAAAAGCAATCAATTAATGTCTTAGAGACATCAGGAATATGTAGTCTTCACACTACTTTAAAAAAAATTAATTGCATCTATATATACAAAATAACCTTTTTTCTCCTATTTTAATATTCTGTGTGCACATTTCCTTCATAATTTTTTGATAGGTTTTTGATGGAGGCATATGATTTTCCTAAAAAATTAAAGCTTTATTAGGTAAGCGATACATAATACATTTATTGTACGCATTCTAAAAACAAAAGCATCTTACACTATGATATTAGAATCCCAAAATCCTAAATTCATATAGTGTAATCTTCTTTCTTCTCGAGTACTAATGACAGAATATACATCTAAAGCAAGTACAATTTATAGATATAAAAGTTTTTAAAGCGTTTATCAAGCATATACATATATACAGTCAAACCTCGATATAAGGTCCCTCAATATAACGGAAACCTCGATATAAAGGAGGTTTTTGTATCCACCGAAGACTGGTGGACAAATTTTACAGCTTAAAATCCCTTATTTCGAATTTACATTTAGGGGAACTTTTTCTTTCCACATGTCCCTTATTTTATTATAATATTATTGGCCCCAAAATTAAAAAAAAGAACAGTTTTAGATACAAATTTTTTTTTTTTACTAGATGTAAATACTGAAACTTTTTTCTAATCTTTTGTGAAAACCCCATTTAATGTAATTTGATTGCATTTGCATTGTATTACCGGTTTTTTTATATCGTAAGTAGAAATCAACCATATCTTTAAGTATTTTGAAATCTTCGTTATTTGTAGCAACAAAGTTTGAAGTAACATAACCTAAACCTGCTAGAATTTTTCTTCATTTACAGGAATAAGGAATAACATCGTTTGTTTCTTCTATATCGTCTATTTCATCATTACCATCATGGATTAAGGGTGTGGTGTGATTATCTAAGATGCCTTCATTCCTTACTTAAAATTGAAGTTGATCTGTGTTTTAAATTTGATTTAAGGGAGGCCTTCGATATAAAGGATTTTTTAAAAAGAAATCACGGGCGCCCTTAAATTGAAGTTCGACTGTTCTGTAGTACGATTAAGTTGCGTAAATCTATATCGAAGATACAATTTAATGGTATGTCAAAAGTGGATTGATTTGACTTTACATTGAGTAACTTTTCGGTCAATGTCTGAGATACTTTCATATGAGCGCATCGTTGACCTTATGAGCCTATTGGCAATCTCATTTCAGCACATCTATGTGCTCTGAGAGCATACAGGAGGTCAGAGTGTGTATGTTAGAATACTTTTTACAATGTTGCCCTAAAGATTGCTCCAGAAAACCCCTTCAAAGAACAAATTTACTACATATCAGGCTCGAATTACGGGACCTGAATTATCAAACTCCGTTTTATGCTGACTATACCTTAAAATACCAAAAAAAAAATTACCACAAAATCAATTTTTTAGTTGATAACTCTTGCAATTTTGAAGTAATCTCAAACAGCAATATTTTAAAGCAGATATATAAGAAAGAAGATAATTCTAGCAAAAACCCCAATCTTGTTCATACACTATTTATAAAGCTATTTCCATTAAAAGCATACAAAAAACGCAGCTTTGCTGGACTATAACTCGAGATAGCAACCGTTTAATCATATACTTTATTAGCCAAAATTGGTTCTTTTATTTGGCTTTATCATATTTTACCATAAAATCAATTTTGAAAAATCATGAATTTTCCCCTTGTATACCCTCGTCCAAAATTTGACTTTTTCGAAGAAAGCTAATAACTCTATGAAAAATAGAGCTAGAGTAACAAATAATGCCTTAAATAATAGGTATTGTTTTGCGTCACTTTTTTGCAGCGCTAACTTTTAAATTTAACTATAAAAGTATTTTTAAAATCACTAAAAACTGGTTTTTATGTTTTTGCTTTTTTTGCAAAATTTTTGGTGATACCCGTTTTCAATTAATATACCATTAGATATAAAATTAAATTTTATGTTGAGGTTACTTAATAAAGTTAGCCAGGTTACTATACATGTTTGCTGTCAATTTTGCATTTTAAAAATTTAGGATCGTTTTTATCCAATTTTTTCACCATCAGAGAATTTTGGATTTAAACTTCCGCCACACTTGAGATTTATAAAATTTCAAAGAAAATTTGCCGAAATTATTATTTTTTTTTGCAATGCAATGGTATGTAGGGGATGTTTAAATTAGAAAATATAGTACTGTAGTTGCAAATGGAACAACTCATTATAAGTTGAAGCAGGGTAATAAAATAGTTTTGTTTAATTCAAATACTTTAATTGGATTTACAAAAGTTTCTTGTATATTTATGAGGAATGAGGAATTACATTATTTATTAAATTCCAGGAGAAAATTTTTTTTGAGCATCTCCTTATTCGTGGTTTTTATCATTTTAGCCATGCAATATGTTGCATGGCAACGGTGAATTTTATTAAATTCACACAATAACATTTTTTACCTCTCTCAGATATTAGACTAAATACAAATATACTACAATCCAAAAGAAAATTAACATTTTCTCAAATTGTTAATGTGTACATGTATTATAATGAAACATACTTTGCCACGCCTTTTTATAAATGGGGTTGCTTCCATATTTATAACAGCGGCAAACACTTTACAATAATTACATGTTATGGGAATTAATTTTAATAGCTAGACTATATTAATAGGTAAAATTTCATTGAAAACAAAGACGATAATAGTAATTAACAAATTATATTTATTCTGTAAGTACAATATGTCAAAGGGACAAAAAAAAGGACAACGGTGTAAAGTAAGCTTTCATTCTGTAATGATTCACATTACATAGCAGTAAAGTAACTGCATGAATTGTTTCAGTAATTAATCATATAAATACTCAAGCAGAAACAGATATTAAAACATCAGTGAAAATATCTGTCTTATTCTTCTACACTATTTTAATAATTTAATCAAATAAATATATTAAAACACAACCCTCAATATTTCTTAATACTGCTTGTCGAATATCAACCTCCATTAATACATAGTAAGTAGTATTGCCAAAAGCAATATTGAAAATACATTAGTAACACCAACGTCCACCCCAAAGTACTTCTTCCTTAATAGCTTAAACTGTCCCAAGAACATAGTACTTCATTACAAATTCAGTGAGATGTCTGTTACGTTCATAATAGACAATTTATTTTTTGGCTTGGTGATATAAAGTTGTATTTAGATATACAGATGTACAGTCAAACCTCGATATAAGGTCCCTTAATATAACGGAAACCTCGATATAAAGGAGGTTTTTGTATCATGGATTAGGGATGTGGTGTGGTTATCTAAGATGCCTTCGTTCCTTTCTTAAAATTGAAGTTGATCTGTGTTTTAAATTTGATTTAAGGGAGGCCCTCGATATGAGGAACTTTTCAAAAGAAACCACGAGTGCTCTTAAATTGAGGTTTGACTGTAAATATATTTCGATGCGGCACTTGAGTTGCTAATCTAAAAAACTGCAACGTGCAACTTTTTCTATCCTTAATCCTGTATTAAATAATCTTTATAATATACCTTAGACACTCCTAAAAATATATGAGGCGGTCGCATTATGCTATCTGTTTCTAAATTTATTTTTAGTCTTGTAAAGATTCAAAAACACATAAAATTTACTGCTTTTTCTTAAAAACTGAGCCTCACTTTTCATCCCTGCTCAGCTTCCTTCTTACTGAATAACTCAAAAAAACATTAAATGATAATGTACTTGAAATGTTCAACTTTTATCCAAAAGTAAATATATCCAGAAATATTCTATGTTAAGCCATTGGTATAACTTTTTTAGTGCCAATGTTTCAAATTTCACACTTATTTTTCTTAAAAATTAAAAACTTTGAGCTCTCATATCTCTGTAATAAATTAAGCTATACTAGTAATTTTTGGTAATAAAACTTACTTGTTTTTAAGCGCTTTATAACATATTTAAGCATGAAAATTTTTTGAACACTTTTTTTTTTCTTTTTTTGACATTTTTTTGTAGTAGATTTCAGGATATTCGTTAGATTGAGCAACAGTTAATTTTTATTCATGTCATGAATCTCGTTAAGCTTTGTTGGATACAATTTAGCTGCTCTCAAAATTTTAATTTTTCGCAGAGTTATTCTTAAAAATGCATAAAAAAGGAATATTCTCTGTTTTGCTCCAAAAAATACCAGTACCCCCTTGACAAAATTTTTGAATTTGAAAAAAAAATCGACTAAAAATTTGTTTTCTCTACGAAAAATGTAGCTAAAGAGCTCATCAATAGCTCAATCAATATATAATTTGGTTGCCCATATTCTAAATAATTAAAAATGAAATACTTATATAATAAGTGGTGCGTACCTTCAAAAAACCTCCAAAATTTCAATCGTATTTTACTCAAATTTCAATTATAAACATTTATCTAAATTTTATTCAAGTGAATGCAAAATTTAAAACTGTACAAAAAGTATTTAATACATTAGCTCAACTTATTTTTCAATTCATGAGCTATTAGACAATTCCGTTTTTGGATCATTTTTAGATCATTTTTTGATGAATTTTACAACATATTGATTTTGAAGCTCCGTTAGTATTGGCTGTGAACTATACTGTGAGCTATGATTGCAAGTTTTTCAATGAAAAATCAATATTTTTTACTGAAAACAAAAATACAGAGTAGCTTTTGGCTACATCTATCTTGTGAATAAAAAAAATTAGTCTTTCAAACATGAAATTTCAATTCTACAATTAACGTTATATCAAATTTAGATTAATTCTATAATGGATAATACCAATAATCATATGCAGTAAAAAAGGAACTTATTAGTCAATGAAGATTTTTGGGACGGTTTTAAATAGACATTAGTTTCTAACAGTTATACTGTATAATATATATAGATAAGACCAAATATGATGCCCCTTTTATGTAATAGTAAGTTTTGACTAAATGATATATTATTAAATTTTCAAAAATAGAAACGAGATATTAAAAATAATAAATCCAGATATTTAAATCCCAATTTAACTATCGGTTGTGATAAGCTACCAACATACGATTTTGAGAGAATTCTAATCAAGATAATTAAGATGTCAGGTAATAAATTCAGCCTTGACGTGCATTATATACTCGAGTATTTTTTTTATTTCCTAATATTGCATTTATTATTTTGCTTCCATCGTCTTTTAATTGAAAGAAGATGATAGAATTGCAACGTTAATAATGGTACTATAGATAGACGATATAACCAATTGCTTAATACCAATGTATGATAATACATGCAAAATATTGAAAAGAAACGCAATATTTATCGATTGAATTCATTGTAAGATGTATGTTATCATGCCCTGCATTGCTTAAAAAGTTGGTTGATTAAATTAGAAGAATTACGCCGGCCCGAATGAGTCTCATTCTTGACGTACAGTGCTAAATGTATATATGCTTTCATGCTCTATGTTGCACAATGAACTCCTGAATGGTTTGAATGTGCATATCTTTTTTTCAAGAAAAATGTATTGAACTCTCCTTTATTTTTTTTCTTTCTTTTTGTTTTATTTTTATTTTTTTTTTAAAAAAAATAACATGATTACAGCAACCAAAGTATGTATATTTATATGCATTTAATTTGTTTTAATGTTTTTGAATGGCTTGTATTTAGAATCCCACAAACGAGAATGATAACGAGTTGTTACAAGGTATATATTAACCACAATCCAATTATACAAATATTAACAGTTTAAGCACATGATATAGCTAGAAATAAACTGAAAAAAGTGTCCTCTAACGATATTACAGTAAACACCATGGTAGAAGAGAAGAAGGGGCCATCTGTAATATCATCGGAGAATATTATAATGACATCCGATCATAACAATCATCAGGAACGTACTTTGGCCATCCTGTCAGACTCTACTAATTTGGACGAAATAATTCAGCATATCAAAAGCAATGGATTTGAAATTATCGCTATCAAAAAATTTGAATTTACAATAGAAGAAGCAGAGAAATTTTACGAGGACCATGCCAAGCAGAATTATTATGAAAAATGCGTACGATGGTTGAGCAGGTATATTACACTTTGATTGAGAATTTTACTTTTTATTAAATTGCATGATGCAGTTCAAAACTATGTGCCCTCATTTTAGAAAAAAAAGATGCTATCAAGGATTGGAAGCAACTAATGGGTCCCACTACTTACAAAAAAGCACGCAAAACAAGTCCAAATTCGTAAGTTTGGTATATTGATTAAACTAAATGTCATTCTGCATGCATTAACACACACACAAATAAAGAGTTCGTGCTTTGTTTGGTAAAGACGCATCACAAAACGCCACACACGGAAGCGATTCAGATTTGAGTGCAAGCAAAGAAATTAAGTTTTTGTTTGACGATATGGCAATTGCTGCTAGTAATACAAATCTGGGTGCGCAAGAAAATGATGAAATTGAAGCTAAAGAAGTGCCACTGCAATTCGAAAAAAGTACATCTCTGTCCAGTTCTAAAATAATTGATGATACACATTCTGTTCCCAACAAAAAAGAAGAAGCTCTAACTAAACCAATTAAAGAAGCTATATCAAGTGATGCTATAAATTCCGCTACTATTAATGATAATGTGAAGCAAGGTACAGGTGTTTCAGAGAATAAAAATGATACTCAAGTTGCTAAAGTTCTTGAAGAAACTCAAAATATAAGAAATCAAGAAACCAAAATAAACAATGCCGCACCTATTAAAATTGATACAGAAATCAAATCAATGAATACTCCTGTGAAAAATGAACAAACAGAAAAAACAATGCAGCCAGAAATTGAAAAAGAGGAGAAACAACAAGATAGAAGCCCTATTATAGGTGCTGCCTCTAGAGATACTGCTACTGCTTCATCTGTAGCAACTACTGTTGTCTCAGGAGTAGCTGAATTTGCTTCTGCTGCTGCCATAGCCGTATCTGCAGCAATTACAAGCTCAGGAACTGCCGAAATGAAGAATAACGATAGCTCTGAAGGCACCAAACCTGAACAGAAATCAATTACTATTGACGATACTCCTGTCATTCATAATATTACGATCTCTGAACCCAAAATTGAAGAGCCTTCTACTCCAACCCAAGAAGACAATGACAGATTTGATGAGCATACTACTGAAATCACCATTGTGGTACCTGAAATCGAAACAATTAGAGATCAGGGAAAATCAGGCTCCGGTTCTGATCTAAAAATTCCTTGTACGATCGTTTCGGATAAATTATCCCAAGACGACATTAAATTAGTAGATACTAACACTGATCAGGGTGGCAATTCTTCTAGAACATCTACCGTAAATGAGAGCAATACCGCCAATGAGGAAGGACAAGGAGTTTCTAAAAATAATGCGAAAAAAGTCATTAGAAAAAGTGCCGTACATCCTTCAAATTCTCGAATTAGACCACCTAGCATCAATAGAGGCCAGCGCAATACAGAAAAAAAAAATATACCAACAGATGCTGTGAAAAAGCCAGCTGAAGGATCAGATCATAAGTTTCGCCCTCAACCTCGCACTACAAAAGCTAGTAGCAGTGGAGGTAGTGAAAGCAGTGGAAATGCTGGTGCGACCCGCATTGCAAGATTAAGCATGCCTATCAAAAAAACTATAGAGCCACAACAGCCACAGCAATCACCAGTACAGCAACAACAAATTAAAAAAATTGCAACAAAAGTATCTAAACGTCTTCCTAGAGTAGCAACTCTTACCAAACCACCAATGCCATCATCAAAAGTGGAACAAGATCTTAAAGATAGTGTCAATACTACGGAAAAGCCTAAAAAGAGATTATCTTCAACTAAAAGCTTCATCTCTAGATTAACAGCTCCTACAGTTGCAAGTGCTAATAAGAAGGCAGCAGCTTTAGGAACAACAGAAACAGAACGTGCTCCTCCAACTCGTCGTACTAGTACTTTAAAAAAGAAACAATCTCTTACAAGGAGTAATTCTATTAGTCCTCAAGTAATTAACAAGGTATTCCAACAAAATATTTCACTAGTATATCTATTTCACTAATTTGAAACATTTTAAAATCAGGACAATTCTAATAACGCTACTTCCACCACTACACCGGGACATCAACAGCAGCCAAATAACGAAATGACTTCAATTAGCACAAATGGTTCTTTCTCTCGCCCCACTACGCCCAATAAAAAAGAATATAATAATGATAATCCTGATGATAAGAATCAAGTATTTATTGATACTGCACTTGAAACCACTATTTGAAAAACCAAATAAATATTTCCAAATTAAGAGAAATCCGACTTTTTCATAGTCAATCCCACATGGGTAGTACATCCTATTCTTTTTTTCGCTTGGGTGTTACGTTTCATTAATTCACTAGCATGAAACTTTATATTATTTTGGTATGTAATCAATATGATGTAATTTGTAAAACATAGGATTTAATGATTGGATAAAATGTCCATAGAGGGATTGCCCAAATATTAGATAAATAATTAAGTATTTATATCAATATAAGTTGATTAATTATATATAATCCCTCTACAATAAGTGATGAATAAGATTATGCTTTTTTGAACTAAAATCTCTTGCGGAGGCTGCATTTTTTTTTTTATTCACTTTTCACAGTTTTAATAGGATTTCGCTCATATCAATAGTGAAATCTCGGTATATAGTGGAATTTTTAGAAGCACTTAATAGATTTTCATACAGTGCAAATTAATATCAATTTTCAGCGGATTTCCACATGTAAATTAAGCCTAAAAAAATATGACGTTAAGAAGCATTGTTTTTTTGGTCATTTTCAATATACATTGTATAAACAAATGATGTAGATTTTTTAGTTCAAAAAATCCTTTATAAAATTTATGTGTTCGGATTTTGAAGCTTTACAAACATTTTGTTCTTTCAATTCATTTTAAAAAGTGAGCAAAAACGGCCAGCACGTTCTCATGATTGGTAACTTGTAATATATAGATACATTTTGGAGGTTCAAAATTTGCTTCAAGTTTGTCTGCAAATATGAGTAATCAAAGACATAAATCTACGTTTTGGATACGTAATTTCTAAAAACTTGGCGAATGGTTTTAATCCTATTTGCAACTAAAAATGCATGCTGGTGTCCTTGCTTTTTTAGAATGCAATAGAAAGTTTAAGCGTTTAAACTACTTTGAAGGCAGTTCTCAACAACAATAACAAGAAAACAATCCATAAAATTCCTAAGATGTAGAATGTTGCATAATCGCATCATAAAATTTGATCTGTATCTACATATACTGTTTATATTTAGTTTTAATCAATAATCAGGTTTATTTCAATGTTCAATATACAAATTGGATCATCAAGTGGTTTTTTTAGCAAAACGGATTTCTGTAAACCTTAAATTTGGTGTAGCCTATAGCCATGAAAGACCAAAAAGTTTCACAGCATTTTGTTCAATCGAGAAAAAGCTATGAATATTGGTAATGGGGGATTATTCTCAATTGCCCTGAGATTGCTTCCTTTTTTTTCACTAGGTACCTGACGGGTGAAAATGGGTAAAAATATAAACCATTTTAAACTAGTTGACAAAGAAGATTCTATACGCTTCTTTTCATTTTTTTTTTTTTTTTTTTTTTTGATAAAATATTGTTTTGTTTGTGCTTGTATGACGTGTTTTAGTTGGTTATTATTTGATTTTGGCTTTGGGAATTAACTGTTATATATAGTTTTGTGTGCCCTATAATGTGTAATTTAGTGTAAAAAGTATTGTTATATATAATACCAAAATATTTTGTATTAGCGCTTTATTATTAGTGCTTTTTATTATTATTATTTTTTTTTTTGTTTTTTTTTTTTTTTTTTTTTTTTTTTTTTTTTTTTTTTTTTCTTTCTCTTCTTTTTCTTCTTCTCTCTTTTCAGTCTATTTATTTATTTATTTAATTATTCATTCATTTACTACAATTCACAAAATTACTTTTATACGATATTATAAAGACCCCTCTTTTTTGTACTAGTCGTATCAAAAAAATGAGCGACAATAACAATATTATTACCCAAGATGTAATTACGACTATTTACAAGAATTGTTTTTCAGAAGTGAGCGATGCATTTTTAGAAAAATTAGTAAAAGAAATTGCGTTATCAACTGGAGTACAAACGGTGATGATACAAAGATTATTAACTAGTAAAGAATACTACGATTTAAAGCATAATGAAGGATGTTCATATGTAAATTTAATTGATTATAACAATTTCAATCATAATAATAATGAGAGTCGTGAAACATCTCCAGTTGAATCAGAATACTCAAAATATAGAATGGAGTATGTGTTGATAAAGGCATGCTATTCCAATGTCAATCATCATGCACTGTGAGTAAAATCTTCCCCGATTGCTATGGTAACCCCTCCCCTTTTGACATTTTATATTTTTGTAGGGCCAAACATTCAGCTATACCAATATCATTTTTACAATCCAATTCACCACATCTTCAAACGATTCAACAAGAAAATTACACAATTATCGACAATTTTAATTCAGTATATCCAACATTTCAAACATATGTTGGAACTCGGTTAGACGAAAATCAAATACCAATCGGTTTAATATCAATTATGGACGAGAAACTATTAAATCCAACCCAATTGGACAGTATTCAACAAATATTATTAGCTGTAAAAACAAGAACAAAAAACGAAATAGAAAGAACTAGACAAAGAGAACAATTAGTAATGGTCAAGAATGCAGCAATTAAAGATGCACAAGGCAAGATTAAATTTTTAGCTGACATGAGCCATGAAATCAGGTATTTTTTTTTTCTAGAATATATTTAAAAACACACTAACAATTATACAGAACACCAATGAATGCCGTAATTGCTTTGACTGATCTGTTACTTCAAGAAAGAAATTTATTGAATGAAGAACAAACTGAGCATTTAGAAGTGATTCAAACAAGTGGAAATCATCTTTTAACTGTAATAAATGATATTTTAGATATATCTAAAATCAATCATGATCCAAAATTTAAATTAGAGCAAAGAAGGTTTAGTATTAGAAAATGTGTTAAAGGTAAAAATAAATTATACCTTTGTATAAATCAATATAATTAACCCTACCCCAAAAAAAGATGCCCTGAATATGGCCCGTCATCAAGCTTCAATGACTCAACACAACAAGCTAATTTGTGTCGCAGAATGTCCTCCTGATATAAATGATAACATACCATTAAATCAGTTGATAAATCAGCTTGAGTTGAATCAAGTCATTGTACGTTATGATACTGAAAAAACTGTTTTACCATTATTATGGAAAATTGGCTCTGACGTACCCGATTATTTAATGGGTGATTCAATGCGTTTAACTCAAATATTGTTGAATCTATGTTCTAATGCTGTCAAGGTAAAAAGTTTAATAGTGAATTTCAATTTAGCTTTTTCTAACCAACGTACATTTTAGTTTACAAAAAAAGGTGGTATTCGTGTCAAAATTTCAGTTTATAAACCTCCTGAAGGCTCTCAAATATCTAGTGATGATTGTAAATCTATAAACTTTAAAGATCGTTATGATGCTAATAGCGAAGGTTTTTACTCTCGTGTTGTGCAAAGAAAAAAAGAAAAAAACAATAATAGCGCTGGCGCTTCTTATTACTATGAAGATACTGAAGATGATGGTGGTACCACAACTGAAGAAGACAATGATACTTCTGAAAAAGTAATTTTGGAAATATCTGTAACTGATACAGGTATTGGTATCCCTGCTGATCGACTTCCAAGGTTGTTCAAGTCATTTTCTCAAATAGATATTTCTACTGCTAGACGTTATGGTGGTACGGGACTCGGTTTAGCTATTTCAAGTATGCTTGTTAATCGTATGGGTGGTGGTCTTTGGGTTGAATCGGAAGAAGGATTAGGGTCAAGATTTGCATTAACATTACCCTTATCTGTGGCCTCTAAACGTCCCTCTTCTATTGCAACTTCTAGTTTTGGCCAAGCATCTGAGAGCAGTGGTACTTATACTAGTAGCGGTATGATTGCTTCACCGCCATCTCCTGGTTCTTCTGTATCGGATGGTGGTTCAAGCGTGGGCGAACAAAGAAGCATTATTGAAGCAAATGGAAATATTATTAATACAATTGCTTCCTCACCATCTAGCTCAACTAGTTATTTTACTGGCAATAATAGTAGAAAGCATAATAACACAGCAACCAGTTTTCCATGGGAAAATACAACTATACCCTCAACTCCATCACCTTCATCTATATCTTCTAATGATCAAGGCAACAATATTTATATAAATGCGAATACAGATTCTCTCAGCCCCAACAACTCTAACTCGATTTCCAATAATATTAGTCTTACTATGAATATTAGTAAAGGGTTACAGAACATGTTGTCAAAATCTCATGATCTATCAACAGAGTCATCTAAAAACAATCTAAATAATACTACTACTATTACTAATACTACTAAAACTATGACTACCAGTAACAACAGCAACAACAACAATAACAACAACAACACTACCATTACTCCTACTATTATTGCTGCTACTGATACTATTGTACAACCACAATCACAATTACAACAACAACAACCTAAACAACAACCTAAACAACAACCTAAACAACAATTACAGGAGACTAAATCCAAACCTTCAAGAATGACAATATCTAAGCATCATCGTAAATCGCACAGCATTAGTCATGAAGAAAATCTTGCCTTGTTGTATCCTATCAAGATCATGTTGGCCGAAGATAATGTTTGTAAGTATTCTAAATACTTGTAATCAATTAAACAGAGAAACTAACAGCATAATTTGATAGTGAACCAAAAAATTGCAGTTAGTATTTTGAAACGATTAGGTTTTCAAGATGTTATCATTGCTGGCAATGGTCGTGAAGCATTAGAGTTAATGCGTGTACATACATTTGATGTTATTTTCATGGATTTATACATGCCTGAAATGGATGGTTTAGAGGCTACACGTTACATAATATCTGAACGTAAACATAATGTACCACCACCACCTATTCTGTCTGAGAATGCTCAACAAAAGCCTCTCTTAAATGTCAATGATGTCTATATTATTGCATTGACAGCATCTGCTTCAAAACAAGACCGTCAAATCTGCATTGACGCAGGTATGAATGATTTTATTAGTAAACCATTTACAATGATGGAAATGAAATCAGCATTGAAAAATTGTGCTAGTAAAAGAAAGAAGCGTAAAAAACAACAGCAATTAATCAATGAAAATAAAGAATAAAATTTGTTATATTTTTATTTTATTTCTCTTTTTAATCTTCCATCTCATCATCCGAAGATTCCTTTGCTAATGTCTCTGCTTCCAATTTAAGTTCCTTTGGCACGAATTGATGTTTGTATTTTGATTCTGGACAGATCCAACTTAATTCCAATTCAAAATCTTTGTCCTTTGCATCGTCATGGCATGTATAGATAATTCGAGTGATTTGATTAACAGCTTCACGGGCTGTCATATTCTCTAAATCGAGCTTCTCGATTTCAGTTTTAGCTACTGATTTACCCTTACCAATAGCACAACCTCTGTAACCCCAATAAACTCCAGAGGGTTCAACCATATATAAAGTAGGCTCTTCTTTTTCAGTCATTGTACCAATAATGGTAGATGTACCAAATGGACGAACGCTAGAATATAAAGTATAAGCAGAAATGTATTGACCTATACGATCAGCAATAGTCTTTCCGGGAATAGGTTGTCTGTAAATATCTCTCCAAGCTTGTGCTTCATCACGGGCTCTGTTTACAAGATGTCTACCATCAGCTAATAAACCTGCAGTAGCCTTTTTAATTGAGATTGTTTTGTTGTTTAGTTTGATAATGTTTCTAATGAACTTCTATATCAATTAATATTCACTTACAATACCAATGTGAAGATCTGCGCTTTGAATACGACGATTAGCACCTTCAACTAAAAGCTTTGATTGAACAAGTTTTTCAACAGCTAAAACAACACCATCCTTAACACGAAGGCCAATGGCAGTACTATAATAATTTGTTTAATTAGTATTTAATATGAAAATCAAATCAGTTTATTTGTCATAGTTACCCACTGTTATCTACTGCCTTATTTGCATATTCAACTTGGAACACGCGTCCATCAGGAGAATAGGTTGAAACAGATAAATCGTACTAATGATGAATTTAATGTTAATCAAATATTCCAATAAATCTTGATTTTACTAGTTTATTCAGCTTACTCCTGTACCAATAGAGGTCATTTTGCTTATAAGAGTTATATATGATGAAAAGAAAAAAGAAAATGGCCTTTCTTATGTTGCTTTAATATGATGAGGGCCGCGCGTTCAGCAACCAAAAGAGTCCGCCTCGAAGTTCATCATCAAATAAACACTTTAAAGCTTAGATGACGTACCATGAAAGAAGGCTTTCTCATTGCTCTCTCAAAAGTCACATTGAGGGTGTCACTATTGGATTTGAGGGAAGTTTGATTTTCATTTCAAAAAATTTGGTTAATTAAGACATTTCATCTAAACGCGTTTGAAGTATACATAATATGGCTTCTGCATACTATTATAATCAACAACAACCTGGTGGCGCTCCTCCTCCATCAATGAATCAACAACAACTACAAAGAGGTGTACCAGGTCAAATTGGAATTAATCCTGCACCACAACATTACATTCAACAACAACAACAACAACAACAACAACAACAACAACAACAACAACAACAGCAACAGCAGCAACAATATAGAAATCAAGCCATGAATGATTCTCATAGGAAACGTGCTCATAGCAAGGTAGATTTGGATCGATATTTAATGTTTGATCTACTTATATAATATAAATTAGCCTTCTAGACAGAGTGCAGCCATGACAGATGATGCTGATGAGCCTTCAGGAGATGAATTAGATGATATTTCTGCTCGTGATATTGCTATGGCTAGATATAAGCGTAATCATGATTATTTATCAGAGATTTTTACACCTTACAACGCAGGTATGAATATTAATTTGATGTGCAATCACCATTGTTTTTAAAATTAACAATTTTATCAGCATCCATTGTGCCACCTCCATTAGATATTAATCAAACAAAAGAAGAAATTGAGAAACAAATTGTAAGAACAAGCAACATTTTCATTAAAAAAAAAAAAGGATTAAACATGCTCACAAGTATGAAATTATAGGAAGAATTTAAGAAAAAGACGTTAGCACAAAAGCTAGAGCACGACGATAAATTGCTGAAGCTCGAAAAGGAACAAAAATCTTTTTGGACATTAATGAATAAATTAAATGAATCCAACACATTGGAGGTAATTTTGCTTTTAAGCTTAAAAAATGAATTGTTTTAATGAAAAGTGTCCATAGTCTATTGATGAAGCTGCAAATAATTTAGCAAAAGAATTAGGAGCAAAGGTTGAACATTCTTCACAAAATGTGAAAGCTATCGCAATACCTGGAATTGAGGAAGATACACCAATCCAACCTCAACCTCAACAACGATCAGAACAACAGCAGCAGCAGCCTCAACAACAACAAAACCAACCTCAACAACAACAACAAACCGAAAATTCTATAGCAGAAAACCAAAATACATTACAAGGCCATTCAGTGATGGATGTCGATAATCAAATTGCAGCTACTAATCAAGACAATAATCAATCTAATGAACAACAAGAGGATGATAATATGGACATGTATTTCAAAGATGGCGAGGAAGAGGAAGAGGCAACTGACAGCTTTTTCAACGAAATGGTCAATGCAGATGACGATCCTTCTGTGAGTGAGTTTTTAAACACTGAATAAATTTAATCTTTTTAGTATTATATCATCATGCAATAAAAAAAATTTTTGAATTCAACCTTAAACTGTTACTATAAACCTTTTCCCTTAGATAAGTTTTTTTTAGGAGCAGCTTTTTAAAACAATAATATTTTCTTTTAATCGTAAACGTGGATGATTATCCATTATTATTGGCAAACCATTGACTTGCTGTGATACTTTGAATAACTATAAATTGAAAACAGTTACGTCCCATAAGTGAAAATAAATTCTGATAAATTTTTTTGTACATATCTTACAGTATATACTTGTTATATCAGAATATAGATATGGCTCTACTGTAGTTGTATTCTTAGGATGTTGTTATTATTACACTGTTAATAGTTGATTTTATTACCTAATGAACTCCTTTATATATAATCTTATTCTCTACATTGAACAAGACCCACCTTTTACTCTTGTCTAGTTCTTGTTAGTTACGGTATAATAATACCCGCTCGAAAAAAATTGAATGTTAGAAAATTTAATTTTCAAAGTTGCTAATTTTCGGAATCAGGATGCCCCACTGTTTCTATGAGTAATTTCATACTAAAATATGTTCAGGATATACCTTGGGTGACACATAATAAATATATTTTAACTGCATTATGCTACCTGTTCCCAAATTCATTTAAGATCTCATGAAAGCCTTAAAAACAGGCGAAATTCACCGCTTTTCCCTTAAAAACTGGGTCTCACTTTAATTCTTACTCAACTTTTTTTTTCACTAAATAACACCAAAAAAAAAATTATATGGCCATTTGCTTGAGATGTCTGAAATTGATCCTAAAACGCGCATTCAAAAATATCCTATCTCTAGCAATGCGTATAAAGCTTTTAGTGCTAATGTTTCAGATTTTTATAGGAATTTCACTATTGAAAACCAAAAAATTGAGTTCTCATATCTTTTCAAAACATTAAGTTATGCTAAAACGTTGTAATAATAAAACTTATTTGTTTTTTTCAGGGCTTTAACATGTTGAAGTATAAAAAAAATCTGAGGGCTTTTTTTTTTTTTCCATTTTTGGTTTTTTTATTTGTGGTAGATTTTAGAATACTTGTTAAATTGAGCAACAGTTGTTTTTTATTTATGTCATATATCTCATTGATTTCTCTCTTATTCAGTTTAGTTCTCTTCAAAATATTGATTTTTCATAGAGATATCCTCAAAAATGTGCAAAAAAAGAATGTCCTCGATTTTGCTCCAAAAAAGACCAGTACTCCCTCGATCCAAGTTTTAAATTTGAAAAAAAAATCGACTAAAATCTTGTTTTCTCTACCAAAAATGTAGCTAAAAAGTTCGTTAATAGTTCAATCAATAGACAATTTAGCTGTGCAGTATATTCGTTGACTAGATTTAAAATATATATATAATATATGATGTGTATCTCCAAAAAACCTTCAAAATTTCAATCGCATTTTACGCAAAATTTAATGTGAAACATTTGTTTACTTTTTATTTTAATAAATGCAGAATTTGAAACTCTACAAAAGCTATTTAACGCACAAGTTTAACTTACTTTGCAGTTCACGAGCCATTAGACAATTTAATTTTTTTTTAAAAAAATTGTTTTATTAATTGCTCCGTGTAAGACAAGAGAGGAACTTCCTATCCAAGAGGCGGGCGCAATGGAGATGATAATATTTGAGAAAATAAGTTAAAGTATACTAAAAGGCTATGGAAATGAAAAGAAAAAAAAAGTAATAAAGAGGATTATACCAATAAGAAGAAAGCAAAAGGAATTAATACGAGAGGAGAGAATGGAAGATGGAAAGAACCAGTAGAGCTAGACTACAGGAGGGATAGGCATTGATCTTCATCAATCATTTTTTGAATGTTGATGCGGATGCTAGCCAAAATGGCTGCATGAGAAATTGGGACTTGGTTGAATACAAATCGCATATGAGCAAGCCAGATTTGTGAAAGTGAAATAAGAAGAATCTTATATGAATCAATCCCTTTAACTTGGCAGTACCAAAGATGGGAAAAATCCAGAGACAAGAAGGCTTCTTTAATATCTCCAATGGACGTAGTAGGCCACAAGAACTCGAAGATGACACCCTGCCATACTTTTTCTTTGGATGGACAATGAAAAAGTAAATGGGAAGAGGAATCACGAGATAAAACACAAACAGGACACAAAGGAGAGTCAAATACGGTTGGCATCACCAAATGAAGGAAGCTTCTGTTAGGAATGCACCCATTAATTAAACGATATATGACATTTCGTTGAACGACAGTAAGAGATAGTGACCAAAAGTATTTCCAGCTAGTAGCAGAGACCTTCCGAAGAGACTCAGGAGCAATTTGGGTTGACTGAAAGGCAGATCGAAAAAGCTTCGCCGAGACCTTGGATTTAGCCGCAGTTAGAGAAACATCAAGAGACAGACAATTTACAAAGGGAGCAAAAGAAATGTTCGTATCTATGAAGGACGCTGGACGACACAGTGGGACAAAATAGTGTTGAAGCTTGAAATTTCCAGTGATTAAGCCCTTATAGATAGTTGGAGGGGCACGTTTCCACACCAGAAGACCTGGATCTGAAGTATCTTTCCAATGGAGTAAACGCAAATAAGGATCATAGTGAAATACATCAGAGACCATCATTTGTTTAATTTTAGCTGGGATAGACATAGATGAAGAAGGAGGAGCATAAAAAGCAGCCTGCAAAGGTAAAGTGAGAGCAGTAGCAGGATTAATGATAGCTGGATCGAAAGAACGAGGGATATAATCAATAGCTCGATAGAGCATATCAAGAGTACCAATTCTTTGTTTCCGTACACCTTGGGTCCGAGAACAAGGAAACAATTTAATTTTGAGTCATTTTTTGACCAATATGTCAAATTGATTTTGGGACTCAGTTATGATATAATCTAAGCTGTAATGCGAACGAATATTTTGATTATCTTGAGTATTTTTGCTGAAATAAAAAAATAAAGAGTAGCTTCCAATGAGAACTATCTTATAATTACAAAAAATTAACACATCGATTTAAATGCTGATTTTTCTCAATTGATTTTAAATTTGTTGTGGTCAAAATGTTGAGCCAGTAAACTCATTATATTCTAGTATTAACCCTTCAATTTTTGAACAATTGACAGAAGATGCCAATAACCAATAGAGGGAAGATAGTTTTCGTTGATTTCATGCGCTCGACTCAATATTGGGCAAAAAAAAAAATTAAAAATCATTTGAAAACCATCTAAAACATGCTTTTCACAATCTTTAGACATTGACAAAAAAAAACCCCCCCCCGTATCTCGACAAATTTTAATCTTAACAACTTCCAAGTTTAGATGATAGTAGGTACATATTTTTAGCACAATGATCTTGAGTAGCAACTCAATATTATAATAGGTAACATAGTTCGCTAATTTATACCCTGAAGTTTTAAAACTTTATAATAAAATTTCAAGCGATATTGGTGGCTCTCGTCATTTTGAACCTTTTTGAAGATATTTTTTGGGGATGTGCACTGTTATTGTTCCACTTAAGTTGCAGCTAGAACTGGGCAAAAGGGTTTAAATAAAAGCAACATACTTGCGCATGTTTTGGTACTGAAAAAAAAAGTATATAAATCTTCTAATCTGTCGTTTTTTAGTGATGAAAATCATTATCACGTTAGCCAATTTTTATTTTTTTGGATATCGTGTATCGTTATTCGATCAAAATTGTACTTAGAAACAAGTAAATTAGTATAATTAAAATTTTAGCTTTTTTTTTTTTTTTTTTTTTTTTTTTTTTTTTTTTTTTTTGTATGCGATGGGGGTAAACTTTTGGGGTATGAAGGAAGCTTAGAAGTGTCTTTTTTCTTCATTAGTCAAAATAATGTATGACTCAGTAAATGTTACGTTTTTAGATGTTAGTAATACTAGAAATTCAAAGCGCTTTTGAAATTAACAAAACAAATCTTATGTCGTAAATTGTACCTATAATTTGATGGATATTAATTTAAAAATCTTCAGAATTAAGAGAAATATCAATGGTAAAAAAAACAGAAGTTTTACATTATCATGATGTGATGTGAAGGAGGCAACTCTTGGGAAATAGAGTTGAAAAATGAAATTATATATCAAAGGCAATTCTGTATTAAGTGACATTAATTTTATAAACTTTCTGCTATCTTAGTAAACAGTATATATACAAAATTTTGTGTATTTCATGAAATTGATCTCATTTTTTTTTTAGAAATGACTATGATGTACGTACAAGAGCAATATATTCAAAAACACATAAATAAAGATTTTTGAGGAAGTTTCTCAGATCTCTATCTGTTATTTTATAAAACAACTAAGGAAACGGGTAGTATATAATAGTATACATACTACAAAGATACACTAGTGTTTACTCAAAAGTAATTGCAAACTCGACATTATATATATATATATATATATATTTCAAGTACACAGCTCTACATTTTAGTAGCAATTATTTGAGCCTACAAAAAAAAAGGGGGCGTTATGGCTATGCATTTTCAAAAAAGAAAGACACTTTCAATGTAGGTGTCATCGACATATTTCGTGATTTGGGCTTGGAAAGGCTGAAATAGAATAATTTAATATTTAAGCCAAAGTTATTATGTTGTGTAATCGTTATTGTTTAGCTGTGAATAAGCAAACGCATGTGATCAAAAATATGTGCCGTTTACGTTGATATAGATATAGAAAACAAACAAAACTTAAATATAGCTTAACTTTAATTTTTGATGAGATAATACTGTAGATCTCTCTCTCTCTCTTTCCTTTTTTTTAAAAAAAAAACTATACGATAGTTTGGAAATTTTAAAAAAGTGATTAGTCAATTGTAGCTAAAATAAACTAGTTTAGTTTCCTTAGCTGGATACAACTGAGGTCATAGTAGCTTATATTTATTTGCTTATATATATATATATATATACATGAATACAAATATAGCCTGTATGATTTTTTTTGTTATGTACATAGTATGGCTTTGACAATATTTTCAAACCAAAAAGATGAGGGGCTTTGCAACTGTATGATTAATTGTATATGTATTATGTATTGATAAGCAAAGAAAAAGAATTTAAAGAACAATGGCTCATATCATAAATATCAATATACTATGAGCATATTAAAAGAGTATAAATACATGTATATAGAGTTTCCTTTGTATTTTTTCATCTCACATATCAAATCAAACATTTATTTACATCCTCAAAATATGCATTCTCTCATATTATTTGTTACTGCATTAGTCTTGGGTGGGTTTGTTGCGGCTGCTCCCGTTACTACTACTGATAATAATACTCTGGTGACTCGCTATGATCATTGTAACAGAGCTGGAGTCTTTGCTCTTACTTTCGACGATGGTCCATCCCAATATTCTTACGATTTGGCAAAAGTTTTGCACCAACAAGGCATCAAAGCTACATTTTTTATTAACGGAAATAATACTGTGTAAGTTAATAAAAAATATATTATTAGTTTTTATAAATTCTAATTACCTTTGTAACCGCAGTGATATCCTTCATAACAACACACCTACAAATACCTCAGATGGTATGAAAACTTATTTGGAGGTACTTAAATACTATTATGATAATGGCCATGAACTTGCAAGCCACACCTATGAACATCTTAATTTAGCTGGTAAATCGGAAGCTGAAGTGAGAAGACAAATGAATGCACAATCAGATGTCATATTTGCTGCAACTGGGAGAAGGTACATGAAAGTATAATTCGAATATCTACATAAACATATTGACCTTTTAAATTTTATAGGCCACAATTAATGCGTCCACCAGAGGGTGCTTTGGATGATAATGCAAGCAGAATTCTAAAGCAACTTGGGTATAGCAATGTTATGTGGGATGTTGATCCTAAAGATTGGGAACTAAAAGGATTGGCTACTGAGCAATCTATTGTGCAAACAATCATGGATGCAGATACTCCTACAACATTGGGTCATATTGGTCTTTTGCATGATATTCATCCTACTACAGTAAATACATTTGTGCCTTGGATTATACAATACATCAGACAAAAAGGATTGCAATTTGTCACTGTATCTGACTGTATTGGTGTTTCTGCCTACATTACAACTGCTTGAATTTTTTTAGAAAATCATATTTTGCACAATCAAACTTATACTGTATAATAAACTATCTTTTTTTTTTTTTTTTTTTTTATTATTTTAAACCAAAACGATGCAGTATTTTTAATTCTTAAATTTAAGTCAAGTTTCTATATAAAGTAAAAATAGAGTTCATGTTGAATTCCGGGAATAATCATTTTCTAGCAAATC
This sequence comes from Mucor plumbeus, assembly GCA_016758945.1. NCBI lineage: Eukaryota > Fungi > Mucoromycota > Mucoromycetes > Mucorales > Mucoraceae > Mucor > Mucor plumbeus. The sequence continues at coordinate 38,875 of JAEPRC010000319.1, forward strand.
TTGAATATCTTGAGAACGACAATATGATGACGATCTATAGTTGGCTTGTGCTTTATATAGAAATGATTGATAAATCGTCAGTTCACAGATGATAACTTGGACTTTAATATACATATGTAATTCAATAAAATTCTATTGAGCCACATTGACGTTTTCATGACAGTATCAATTTCTCGCCCCAAAGGGAGTTTTATTTTCTTTACTTTACTTTGTGGGGCTGGATGTACGTACGCTTTATATGTGTAATTTGATCACGAATGCGCTCTTGACTAAAAATAACTCTTTTGCCCACTTTATTTATAAAAAATGGGCGCCGATGATTTCTAATTCATTTGTTATTTTGGGAAATTCCTAATTAAGAAATTTTTTATTACAGATTCTACCTGGGTTTTGCAAACAGACAAATAATAAGTAATACATTTGTATTTATCCAGTACACAGTGTTGGTGTATTTATTGTTCAGAATCATAATTATCTCTAAAACTACATATGCTGATAAAATAAAGATATATATTAAAATACCAAAAGATTTCTTTTTTAGAATATGTTATTAAGTTGATGGCAGAAAGCGCATTAGCTTATAACTTTCGCATTGTTATTGTGCTACTTGAGCTTTCAATTGGGCTTTGCTTGAAAACATTAAAAATAAATTTAGTTATATATTGATTTGCGATTTCAAAATGTATAAATACCTGCCAAAATTCAGAATTTCGTTTTTTATTCACCATCAAAAATCATCTTTATTATTTAATATGAAAGCATTCACTTCTATTATTGCTCTTACTTTAGCTGCTCTTGTTTCTGCTGCCCCTATTGGCAATTCCAACGAAACCAACTCTACCAACACTACTACTACTAGTTCTTCAGGATCTAGTAACAATACTTCTACCACTGTTCCTACTTATGATCATTGCGCTCAAGCTGGTCAATTTGCCTTGACTTTTGATGATGGTCCATTCCAATACTCCTGGGATCTTGCTAAATATCTTCACTCAAAGGGTATCAAGGCAACCTTCTTTACAAATGGTGATAACTGGGTCCAAGATTTTAGCACTGCGACATCCAATACATCTGATGGTATCAAATCTTATATTGATGTCCTCAAGTATTACCATGAGCTGGGCCATGAAATTGGTAGCCATACTTATCAACATAAGGTTCTTAAAGGTTTAACAACTACTGAAGTTGAATATCAAATGAATCAACAATCTGACATTATTTATGAAGCTATCGGCCAAAGGTAAGTTTAAACTACTTTTTGATATGTTTATTTTTTCACTGGTTTACTAATTATTACTACATTATTAAATAGACCTCGTCTTATGAGACCTCCTGAGGGTGAACTCGATAATGCTGCTTCAATTGTATTGAATAATCTTGGTTATAGTAGTATTTTATGGGATATTGATACTAAAGATTACGAATTAAAGGGTTTGGCTTATGAGCAAGGGCTTGTACGTAGCATTGTTGATACTGATACGAACGGTCATATTTCTCTTCAACATGACGTTCATGAATCTTCTGCTATTGAACTCACTCCTTGGATGGTTGAATACATTACATCCAAAAACTATACTTTTGTTACAGTCTCTGAATGCTTAGGCATCAGTGCTTATCAATAATTTATAAGCACCTAAATTCTACCTGCTACATTAGTCATTTTCCCTTTAAACCTCTATTTTTATTAACGTAGAAAAACCTCTTGTATTTTGTTTTCTACCCATTTCACATGTTTATAATTATACTCTCTCTTTTTTTTTTTCAAAATAAACGAATTTTTTCATACAGCACATTGAGGAAATGCAGATCGCTTTCATGGAAAAATTGGGTTTTTTCTGTATTTTCATACTGATATTTATCAAATGCATAATGTAAATTATTTTACTTTACATTTTATGCTACTAAAAAAGCATCGCTTATAACAGTAACTATAAAGCTCTAACAAGGACCTATTTAAGCTTAATTGCATTGCATTTTTCTATGATATAGGTACCCAAAAAATTACCCCTGTGCGGTAAGTAAAGGTATAAATGTTTATAGATTTTATGAACCTTCGAGGATTTTTTGCCAATAAATAAAGAAACTAGTATACATAGAAGTAAACTTAGTTTTAGAAACAGCAGTTTAATTGTTTCTGTGTTTGTTTCGTAAAATTTTGATAGATCTAGGCAATATTTACCGTACCTGGATTTCCTGATATGTAAGCGCCATTTAAAATTGATGCATTATTATTGACCTACTAAAATAATGAACGGTTTTCATCTGGTTTATAGATAAATTAGTATCCAGAAGCCAGATTATAAATATACCACTTTCAATTTACTTCGATATATTCAATAAGAAACCCCGTTTCTTATTTTTTATAATTTTTTTTAAATTTTAGTGTACAAATTGTCAGGCATTGTGTATTAATTTGACTATAAATTATTCAAAAGAGAAAATAGGCTTTGGTGTATGTGAATGTAACAACGAAGTCATCAAATATAAACAGCGATTGATTTTGTACCACCGTAAATATTATTATGTTGACTTGAAAGTGGCTATCTATAGATAGAAAAGTTACGATAGTGTCATTTTGATTGAACATTATCTTTCTAATTTCAACACATCAGTGCAATCAAATATTATAGCTAATTAGTATATTTGGACTGTAAAATTATAAAATTGTATTCAAAGAATTCTGCGTAGTACATATACTGGAACAATCAGCTTTTGAGGAGATTTTCGTTTAATAGATTTATCTATCTATATATGGTATAATATCAACTTTTTAAAGGACATCTTGCATGATCTGATAAGAATATTACAAAATAGCAAGGCTTATACACTTATTATAAGCATTATTATTGTGATCTCATGCGTCGAATCGCTGCATTGATCGGAATTTAACTAGGCAAATATATTATTCTGAAGAATAATGTTTAATGTTTCCAATATTACGTTAGATATTTTATAAGCGAAAGAATTACTACTGTATGCATTATCATATGAAATATGAATTCAAGATATGTTATCAGATCCTTCTTTATTTGCTTTAATGAAAAAAAAAAGCAAATAAAAGCCTCTCCCTTGGATCCTTGGGGACATCAACACCAAGAAACTGCAATAAAAAGCCGCATTTAGTTTATAGAATCACTAATCACACGAAACACGGGAAGAACCCCGAAAATATTTTGAATTATTCATATGTATCGGATGCAGGCAATTGCTGCCCCCTCATCATTTACAGTTCTTAAAAGTCAGCGCGCACGACAATGAGTCATTGATCTTGATCAAATTCGAAATACTAAATTTTACTTAGAACTTGGAATAAGTATTAAAAAAAAAGTGCTGTTCGCTGTTCTTGAGCAATAAAAGTATTTGTTGTTGTTTTTTTTAATCAAGCAATGTTTGTATAAGAATAAGAATCAAACATTGTTATCATGAGCATATAACAGTTACCCAAGTTTCCTCTCATTCAATAAATTTCGACTCAGCTGAACATGTACCACAACAACAATGACAAAAATATACATGAAAAATTCACCATTTCTTACAAGTAACAACATGGCAATTTCATAGGGTCGTAGTATGTCACAATCTATCAATATCTGAAGGATGAAAAACACGTGGGATAACCCCTTCCTCTCGTTTATATCTACAATTAAATCCTTGGATGTTTCAAACCGCATGGGGTTCTCTATATAATTAAAAGGGTGACATTGGCATGGGAGCACAAAATTGACACAGATCCCTATCAAAATATGAAGAAGAAAAGGACGCCATTTCTCATTACAATTCCCTCTTTTGTGTATTTCTAATATTATTTTTTCTTCTTTTGACTGATAACCATCTTACATGTAAACAACAACAATTTGATGTCACATCAGAAAAAAATCATTGTATTATGAATAATTGTACAACCATAAATAAAACAAAAGAAATTTTCTCTTTTTCTTGAATATAAATTTATGTAGACAGTGAATCATATCATAAGTTTTTTTTTATCATATAAAAAATATTGGCATGTAAGTGAGTAAATAATAATTTATAATAATTTTATATCAAAAAAATAGATGAATGCAAGTTGTAAAAAAAAAGAAGAGAAGGGACATAAATGTGTTCAAGTGCAAAAGAAAGAAAGATGTACCAAAAGTGTTTCCATTTCTTGTGGATGTATATGAGTCATTTTAAAAGAGTTGCTTTTTGGTATAATGTATGATGAAAGAAGGAAAAAGTTTTTTTTTTTTTTTTTTTTTTTTTTTTTTTTTTTTGGTAGTTATTTTTTGTTGATATCTTGTTGAAAGAATTTGTTTCTATAATTGCGTGTGTATATATGTATAATTTTTGTGTATGTATGTATGTATCTGTGATGGTGATGAATAATTGAATGTATATTAAGGGTGAACTGGACAATGCACTACCAAATGATAATAATATACAGCGTTAATATTATTTCCTTAACCACCCTCTCCACTTGACTTTGATTTTGTAATAAAAAACTTACTTGTCATATGCTTTTGTGAACCACAAACCTTACACTCAGTGCCTGTATTTTGAGAATTGACTAAAGTAGTGATAGTACAAGTAGCAGTGATGGTGATAGAAGTATGAGTAGTTTGGCACATTTTGAATTTTATAAAATTATGAGAAATAAAAGACAAAGAGAAAAGGAAAACGAGAAAAAGAAAAAAAGTTGTATCAGAATTCAAGTTGTATTTAAAGGATTAAAGGTTTACCGAACAAGGTAAATCCGGCTTATCGTTTCTATCATGGTTAATTGTGTTGTGTTGTTGTGTTCCATTTATTTTAGTAGAACCTTGTAGAGTTTATCTTTTCTTCTTCAATGTAAATATACACTCAATTTTCCCCTTGAATTTTCTTCTTATCTGATTTGACGTTCCGATAAAAGTTAACTGTGGATTCCGTTATTGTATCATTGTACATACAAGGAAAAAAAATCCACAATTAATCTTATATTTTGACATAAAAAAGTCTCGCCAAAATAACGCTATTCCAAAAGCCTCGCATAAATAAACTCACAAATATAGCCATTTGTGGTCTTTTTTTTTAGAAATAAAATAGAATAATAGTTTTTGGAGTATCTATAATTTATTTTTGATAAATCATATGCTATTAAACTCTTTGGGAAGTATACAAAAAAATTATTTAAAGGATTTTTTTAATTTTTTTAAATTGAAGTTTTGTAGGCACGACATTTTTTTTTTTTCGAGTATATTAGACCTTACATGAAATTAAACTTTAATAATTTATATGAACTTATTGTAAAAAATAGAAACAAGGTGATCAGCCATCATTTTTGAGTGAATTAATACACGTGTTTACACTTCAAAATAATCTTTGTTTGTTGTCAACAATCTTCACGTACGTAGCAATGGAAACACCATTTTTGTATATTTAATATAGATCAATACGAAATTAGATTGTCCTATTGAATGATAGATAATAGAGATGATACAATACGTACATAATCGACATTGAGAATCATTATCATTCCTTTTCTTCCGTAAATTGTAAAATATAAAAATAGTTATATTTATACATTTAACTCAATGAATTGATCACTATATATATATTTATCATTATGACATATACGCTGTGAATACTAGAAAAAGAGTCCTTTTTTTATTCTAAAATTACATGTAATCATTGTATAAAAATATTCGTTATCACTGTATCTCATTATTTGTTTATATGAAACACAAAAAAAAAAAAGAAAAAACTGGCTTTTATTACTTTAAATTCAAACATTTCAGGAAATTATTTGGACAATTTCTAATTGAACTTCGGATAATTGTAGTCGCATATTGAGATAAAGCAAAGCTGTTTAATATAAGAATGTATTCTTTTATGGTTTGAGCTCATGCTCAAAATAATCAGAATTGAAGAAGTATACCGTATTTAAGTTTCTACTGATATATTTAATTAGATTAACACTTAAAATAATACCTGAGGCTAATTTAATCTTGTCCAAATCCCCTTCTCATTACCTTTATATCTCAATTCCCATTTCACCCTCAATTTTATTCTTACTTTATCTCAACCTCAATTCTCATTACAGGTAGAATTCTTCTGCTTACCCAGAGTATCTGTGCTTTGGCAAGTTGTACCTGTAAAAAGCGTTTAATTTCATAAATCAAATATACTAATTAAGTTTTAGATTGAAATTTTTTACTTGTAAGCTAGACTTGGTAACAAAATTTTTACTAGGCCTACTTTCCATTACAGTACAATAATATATCGTATGCAAACTATATAAAATAAACAATGTATCCTAAGAACTAGAGTAGCATATGTGCTATAATGTACTTAGATTAAACCTTTGTCATTGAATCTGTTCATTTTAAGAGCATCATTTAATAGAATAAATGATTTTAAACTAAACAGTTACACTTTATAAGCTTTACTTTCTGTTTAATAATTAAATTAATAAAGAAAATGTATTTACTTTATAAAACTAAACTTTAAATGGATTTTGATATCCTTTGTTTGGTTAATTTTGAACATTTTTATACTTCCATATACTAGTATTTGTTTGATTTTTATTTTGTGTACCATATCTTCTATACTTAGTTTCATGCCGAATACTTTTTACAAATACCCTAGGGATTACAACTATATATATATATATATATATGAGTTGATCGCATTGCGCTATCTACTACTGAATTTATTTTATGCCCCACGAAAGACACAAAAATATATAAAAATTGGTTTTTTCTTTAGAAACTAGGTCTCACTTTTTATCCTTACTCAACTTTCTCTTTAATTAAATAAACCTATTAATAAAACATTATATGGCCATTTATCCAGGATGTTCAGCTTTAATCTAAAAAACACGTTTCCAGAAATATTCTATGTCTAGCAATTGGTATAATGCTTTAAGTGCTAATGTTTCTAATTTTTACGGCTAATCCGCTGCTAATTATTAAGAATTTTGAGTCTACAAATCTCTACAAAATGTTGAGCTCTACTAAAGACTTTTAATAGTAAAACTTACTTTTTTTAAGCGACCTATAACATATTTAAGTATAAAAAAATTTGGAGTACTTTTTTTTTCCTTTTTTGGCACTTTTTTTTTACTATATTTAAAATATTGGTTAAATCGAACAGCAGTTATTTTTTGTTCATGTCATAAATCCCATTAAACTCTGTAGGATGCAGTTTAGACTTTTCTAAAATATTGAAAATGTAGCTAAAGCAATAATAAATATCTAAATCGATGGATAATTTTGGGGCACATTGTATTCATTATTTAAAGTTAACATATGCGTATAAAAAATGATGGGTAATTATGCATCTAATTCTCACATATGTTTTAATACCATTTCTTCAATTAATTTTATAGTTATCTTCCGAAGACTTCTTTATTACACTGTTAAATGTATACAAAGGAAAAATCAGATTACTAACAACTATTTTTGAATTATTGCATATTTTAAAACTTATTTCTAAATTTTTCATAAATCTTGACTTGTTTTTGTCGTATATTTCATAAATATCATTACTTATTGCATTGTCTTTAATTTTTATATATAAATCATGAAATAGCTTTAATGTATTTCTATTATTAGTTATTGTTTCATTAAGTAAACTGCCATAATCTCTATAATTGTTTAAGTTTAAGTTATTTTTCTTAATCTGTTTATTACCTTTAAATTTTCTTCATCGTTATCTACAGTGAGGGAAATAACCCTTCCAATGTTTTAAAAAAATTCGTATATGAAGTCGTATCTCTGTCAATATTTAATAATTCTACATACTTTTAGTACCAGATTTTAATCCAAAATTGTAGCTCTTAAATGGCATATTGCTTAAAACTACCGCCGGATTTTAAGTTTAACTTTGCAGCGCTTAAAGTTAAAAATTTGATATTTATTATATACAAGAAAAAGCTCAATATCTAGTTGGACCACCCTTACTCCTGATGACAGCTATAATTCTGTTTGGCATGCTGTCTATATACTTGAGGCAGTCCTCCTTAGTAAATTTATACCATTCTTGATGGATCCTAGCCTCTAGTTCTGCAATGGTGGTGGCTCTAGCTGGATACGCATTCAGACGTCGTTTTAGTTGGTTCCAGATGTGTTCTATAGGGTTTAAGTCTGGACTTTGGGGTGGCCAGTCAAGAATGGACTTCAGGGAAAATCCCTGGCGTTGAAACCATTGCTTAGTAGGAACGGAAGTATGTGGCGTGGCATTGTCTTGCTGAAACCGGAAGCTCTTCCTATCCAGCCCATAGTACTCCAAGGTATTTAACAAAGATGTCTGCAGAATATCGATGTTGTGGAATATATCCACTTTTGATCTCCATTTCATCTGATGTTAAAGTTATAGCACCGCAGATTTGAATAGACTTATACCATAAATAGGATATGCTAATTCAAAGCTAAAATAAACTATTTCACCG